>JAOUQZ010045682.1:0-10153 GCA_028564935.1 Neosilurus hyrtlii | reverse complement strand
CAGAGAGCTGGGACCAAAGTAACAAAGGCTACCATCAGTAACACACTACGCTGCCAGGGACTCAAATCCTGCAGTGCCAGACACGCTTAAGCCTGCACGTGTCCAGGCCCATCTGAAGTTCGCTAGAGAGCATTTGGATGATCCAGAAGAGGGTTGGGAGAATGTCATATGGTCAGATGAAACCAAAATAGAACTTTTTGGTAAAAACTCAACTTGTTGTGTTTGCAGGAGAAAGAATGCTGAGTTGCACCATACCTACTGTGAAGCATGGGGGTGGAAACAAATGCTTTGGGGCTGTTTTTCTGCAAAGGGACCAGGACAACTGATTCGTATAAAGGAAAGAATGAATGGGGCCATGCATTGTGAGATTTTGAGTGAAAACCTTCTTCCATCAGCAAGGGCATTGAAGATGAAACATGGCTGGGTCTTTCAGTGATCCCAAACACACCACCCGAGCAATGAAGAAGTGGCTTTGTAAGAAGCATTTCAAGGTCCTGGAGTGTTCTAGCCAGTCTCCAGATCTCAACCCCATAGAAAATCTTTGGAGGGACTTGAAAGTCCGTGTTGCCCAGCGACAGCCCCAAAACATCACTGCTCTAGAGGAGATCTGCATGGGCCAAAATACCAGCAACAGTGTGTGAAAACCTTGTGAAGACTTACAGAAAATGTTTGACCTCTGTTACTGCCAACAAAGGGTATATAGCACAGTACTGAGATAATCCACCATAATTTGCAAATAAATTCTTTTAAAAATCAGACAATGTGATTTTCTGGATTTCTTTTTTTCACTCTGTCTCTCATAGTTGAAGTGTACTTGTGATGAAAATTGGAGACCTCTCTCATCTTTTTAGTGGGAAAACTTGCACAATTGGTGGCTGACTAAATACTTTTTTGCCCCTATATATATATATATATATAAATAAATGTTGCAATAAGTTTTCTACAATAAACCACATTAAAATATACAGCACTTTTGGAATAGAAATGTTTGCATGACTTGATGTAGGATAATTACATTGTTTTTAATTAATAAATAACATGTCTTTATTCTGTACTATGCATTTCATGACAATAAAAATAAACCCATTGATGTATCATGCTATGTGCCAAATAAACCCACAGATCGCTTTCTATGACATTTTCTTTATACTCACTTCCCCCACTGTATCCAGAGCAAATACCCACAAGGAGCCCTCTCCAAGATGGCGTCAAGTTGACGCTGTGAAACCGACGTTTCTATCTTTTTCGCATATCTATGGTTATTTTACATTAGCTGGGAGCTCTGAAGTGTACAATTCGACCGATATTTATAATTATGCTTTTCGCGTAGGACTTACCGGGAGATGAGGTCTAATCTCTTCAGAGCATCGGTGACAGAAATACTGGCTGGTCCGTAAAGAAGCTTCCGCCATCTTTGCAGTTACTGTGGAAACACTGCGTGTACGGATCCCCGCCAGGGACAAAAAGCGAACACGCGAGATAATCAGTTAGTAATATAACAGTTTATGTAGAACTGTGTACTATTAAGTTAAACAGCTGAACCAAAACAAAAATAATAAATATTAGTAATTATATTTGCCTGCAGGTAAACATTATGTTCCTGCACAATTATTATTTGCTATACTGTAATTTAATTACTTAATGATGATAGTCTTTCTTGTTTGTTTGTTTGTTTGTTTGTTTTTTAACTGAGATTGCAGACTGTACTAGAGCATTATCGCCACTCTTTGTTCTGGGGTTCTCTGCTTTGGCTTACAGACAGTTTGCTCCGTCTCCGGCGTCTTTCTTTCTCGAACACACACAGAACTCACAATACAAAGCCACACTACGAGACATCATCACGGATTCCATCCCCGTAACATCACGTGCTCTTCATCACCATCACCCCCTCTCCGTCACAGCTCATCGTCATTCATCTTCAACATCATCACTCCTCTTCCTCACTCCTTGTCCCAAAATAATCCCTCTTCAGAGATTCCATCCCATCTCTGGGACATCATGTCCTCTTCATCACCACCACTCTTCTTTATCCCAGCTCATCATCATTCATCTTCGTCACTTCTCTTCCTCTTCCTCACTCCTTGTCCCAAAAAAAATCCCTCTTTGTGACATCTTCAGAGGTGTCATCCCATCTCTGGGATATCATGTCCCCTTTATCACATTCATTCCTCATCCTCATCACCCATCCATCAAACCCCATATCTTTACAGGTTCTAACCCATCTGTGTGAAAACCTCTCTTAAATACAAGTAACAACACCTGGGGTCGTTCAAATACTATAAAATAAATTCAACAGTCGCTTCCAAAATCCGCCTACTTTCCAGTGCTGGTTCATCGTTCATTTTCTCAAGCGCTTAATCCTAATTAGGGTCGCGGGGACGCTGGTGCCCATCTCAGCCGACACTGGGCGAGGGCAGAGTACACCCTGGGCAGCTCACCAGGCCATCGCAGGGCAGATACATGCTGATGACAACCCAATGGCCTCCTCTCTACGGAAGTCAGCCATGGTTCTTTTATATGCCTCTCACCACAGACAGTGAGAGACATGGCCGGCCCTTGATAACCCAGTTAGCTGCACTGTGGGCCAGGACAGGTTATATTACCTCATTCATTAATTTTCTGAACAGCTTAATCCTAATTAGGATCTGGTGCCCATCTCAGCCGAGGGCAGAGTACATCCTGGCCAGCTTGCCAGGCCATCACAGGGCAGGTTATATTACTTATTTTACTAAAATGATTTAGGACTACAATAACCATCGCAATTATAGGATAACCAACTAGACTTCATGTTAAACTGTGGTGAAGTTTCTGCTACATGGTTTGTATTTAATCTGGTGCATTAAGAAGCCTATTTAAGTGGGTTCTGTGTGTGTTCCAGAGAGATAAGCTGGAGACGGAGTAAACTGTCTGTCTGAATTAGTCTGTAGGCCAAAGCAGAGAACCCTGGACTAAAGAGTGGCGATAATGCTCTAGTGCAGTTCTTTAAAATAACAAAAAACAAACAAAGCATTCACCTTCCATGCAGTGCTGCTGCACAGCCACGAGAACTCCTGGTGGACTCGCACCAGGCTGCAGGCAATCATTAAAATTTTAGCAGGAATTCTCTAGTCATCAGTGTTATTCTGCCTATTAATAAAGGATAGCACAATTTTCCCACTTTCACTCATTTGCCGAACCACTTAATCCTTTATTATGTTCACTGGCTGGATCCCAGCTGACACCGGGCGAAGGCGGGGTGCACCCTGAACAGCTTGCCAGTACACTGCAGGGCAACACACACACAATTCACACTCACACCTAGGGGCAATTTGGAACAGTTTATTAGCTTATTGTTGATACTGTGGAAGGAAACCCATGCAAGCACAGGGAGAACATGCAAACGGACGTTCTAATCCCTACACCACTGAGCCTATCACAGTTTTTATTGAAACAAATGGGCTTTACGGAATGGGAAACCCTCTGGTCACAATGAGTAGAGAAAATATGATAGACATTTAAATAATATTTATAAATTATTATTGTTATTATTACTATTATTATTATTACTGTGATCATTATTATTATATTATTATTATTCTTGTGATTAATATATTATGTCATGTCATTTTCTCAACCGCTTATTCCTAATTAGGGTTGCGGGAAGGCTGGCGCCCATCTCAGCCGACAGCAGAGTACACCCCGGACAGCTCGCCAGGCCATCGCAGGGCAGAAACACGCTGACAGCTATGCAGCTACTCTTAACGACAATCATTTACATGCCTCTCACCATAGACAGTGAGAGACATGGCTGGCATTTGATAACCCAGTTAACTGCACTGGGGGGACAGCAGTGAGAACCCGTCAATAGTGGGGCTTGAACCCCCGACCTTGGGATCAGTAATCCAGCACCCTACCACCGGGCCACCACTGCCCCAACATGTAACGTCCACACAGGAACGCCAAGCCTGGGAATCGAACCCAGAACCTTGTTGCTGTGGGGCGGCTGTGCTCACCATTACACCACAGTGCTGCCCCATTATAATAATATTATTATTATTATTATTATTATTATTTTATTTATTTATATTTTATTATATTATATCAGTTTTCTTGTACTGAAGGGGTCCTTCCCAAACGAGCCTGAAGATGGCGCTGATTGACTGTTCTCAAGAATTAAGGGATAAAGTTCAACTTAACTGTTCTCTCTTTTACTGTTCATTCATAATAAACTGATCCAATAAGTTACGAGTACGCATATACATATATAAATATGAATATAAATATATATGATATAAATATAAATAAATAAATATAAATAAATAAAAGTATAAATATAAATAATTGCGTATAAATATAAATAAATATATGTATAAATATAAATAAATAAATCTAACTATAATATAAATATACATAAATATATAAATATAAAGAGCCACTCTTGGTATTTCATGTCCTTTACCTGCAGTCCTGCTTTTTCATCTAATCCTTGAGTTTGTGGTCCTTCTTGGTTTTATTATTCAGATCTGTCGGGGTTGGATGATAAATAGAAAGGTACAAACCGGGCTGTACAATAAATAAACGTCACAACGGACCGCAAAATCCTTGAACATATCTGTGACGTATCAAGGTCAGCTGACAGTCAGTATAAACACTTTTTCTTTTCTTTTTTTTATAAACACACAAGATATAATAACCCTGAACTAAGGGGCACCATGGAAAGCTTTCTGGTGAATGGGTTTCCTCTCTGATCTCACTGAGGGTGGTTTCCATGCAGTGAGGAGGGAGAAATTAAACGCATCTCACACTTGCTGTCTGAGTACTGAGTCAGTTAATCTGTGTTTTGTGGAAAACACTGTATCAGGACGGTGTTTAGATTGTGTGGGTTTCCTCGGGGCACACAGGTTTCCTCCCACAGTCCACAGGCACGCGCATCAGGCTGATTGGCTGTTCTGAATGGCTCCTAGGTGTGTGTGTGAGTGGGTTGTTTGTGTGTTGGCCCTGGGATGGTACGGCGAGCTGTTCAAGATCTGGACCTTCTCTGGGTGTCACCCTCCCTGTGTGCAACCTTAGTAAAAATTAAGCCATTTGGCAAATGAATGAATGAATCTGCTTAGTGGAATATTTATGTAATTTCTTGGTATGCTTTTGCTGAATCATTGAACTTATCTCTACGTGCTTGGCATTAATCAGCATATAATGTGCTTGTGGAGTCATTTAACCTGCAGAATTGTGTCATGTAATCATCTCAATGAGTAAATGAATAAAACATTTATTTATTGTGTCTGATTATCTTCATCCTCAAAACATCTTATCCCAGAACTGACTAGAGATACTACTCTCCTGTAGAGATCCCATATCGTAAGGACATTGTGACTTTTGTGTAGCAGCTGCAGGTTGGAGTGCATGTGGGTGTGGTCCCTGCATGAAGCTCTCACTGTATGAATAGCACCTGGTTGTATTGAGGGTCTGAATGGCTTGAAAATGACACAAACAGGCCCTTTTCTTCCTTTCATTCATGACTAATAACACACCTGTGTGTGGCTCAGACATGCTCTCTACAGCCCAGCCTGTTCTAAAGGTCTGGCATTACCAATACGAAATTTGACTGACATGGTTTTATTAAATTCAAGAATGTTAAATGAATCATTACTGATGTCAGGTAAAGTAAATAAGGTACACTGAAATAAGAACAGGGCGTGGTTTATTAACAAGTGCTTTTTGTCCCATTCAGAAAAAAATATCTACCAGTTTATGTTGTCATTCATTCATTTAGATGATCCAGTAGTGCATGTCATGTTTATGCAGAAATATAAAAAGACTTTCAAGCACCACTGTAATGTGTAATAATTCCAAAAGGTGTAGCTAAAATGATCTGATGACTTTCCCGAGGTGGATAAAGTTTTACCAGGACGAGGACGACAACAACGACAATGATGACGAGCAGTAGGGCAGTGGTGGCTTAGTGGTTAAGGCGATGGGTTAATATTCTGAAGATCAGCCGTTCAATCCCCACTATCACCACTGTAGGGCCGTTGAGCAAAGCCCTTAATGCTCAGTTGTATCAAAATGATCACTGTAAGTTGCTCTGGAAAACAGTATGCCGTAAATGTAGTAGTAAATAACAACAATTTCTTTTTTTAATCTGGTTGATATGAAGAATTGCTATTATCAGATGAACCGAAACTCCTTCTGACCAATCAGATTTGAGAATTGTGGTATATCCTATAAAATAAACTGGCTTTAAACAAAATGATGCCTGTTTGAATGTCATTTTTAAAAATCAGTGTTAAGAAATGTGCATAAAATAAACTTACGCCATGTTACATCCAGAGAGCGCAAACCTCCACCAAAACCAGGAATCTGATCAAAATGTTAAAAATCATTTCACAACCTTAAAATCATCTCATATTGTTAAAGCTTCCTTTAAAAATTCCTGGATCCAAAATTTAACCCAGATCGCCACCAAAACTGAACGTGGTCTTCCTTGTCTAAAACCCCGCCTCTGATAGAAATTTGATTTAAAAATCCACATAGAATATTTTTATAATACTGCTAACAAACAAACAGATCAACTGAAAGTAAAATGTAACCTCCTTGGTGAAGGTAATGAGAACTTTGTGTGGAAACCTGTTATATATATATATATATATATATATATATATATATAGGAGTGTGTGTGTGTGTGTGTGTGTGTGTGTGTGTGTGTGTAGTTCATATTGTATTCACTGCACTGATGGTCTGGACTCCAGTTAATACAAGATTTTGGTTTATTTGATTTATTGCACTCCATGTTACATTTAAAGTTAGTTATAGTGCATTAATGCCAAAGTTCATTATTTACTCATATTAACTAATTTAATTATTAAATAATGAAGGCATTACCTGTACATTACTATAAAAGCATATAGTTATACTGCATGTGCTGTAGACTACATGAAAAAGACCAGTTCGGTATAAAAATATCAACACTACAGTATATGATAGATATAATTTTAAACCACTGCATCTTCTGCATTAATGGTTTATGATATATACATTTTATTCCGACCATGTGTTCACATGAGGTAGAGAAAATAAAAAGAAAAGAAAGAAGAAAATAACAGGAAGAAAGAGAAATGGTCCGTCCTGAATTCATTTAGAAAATTTAAAGAGTGGAATAAGAAAATTTTGTATATTGCTGGCACCACAGTGTTACCGTGATCCCGTGTCTCGTTCTCGCTGGTTGCTGGAGTCATTGCTAGTCTCAGAGGTCACTCCAATCCGGGAAAGGCTTAACAAAATCAGCTGGGAATACGGGTTTAGGTGGGTAAACAGATGCTGAGCCAGATTCTGAGAAAAAAAAAACAAGTAAACTATTATATGGTACACTCTACCCTTTTTTATTGAAAATCAGTTGGGTTCCTCCACAAGTTCCATTTTCATTTTGAACAATGCATCTGGACAGCATCTGGACAGTAGCACTGAATTAAGCGATCCAAACCTTACCTAACCTCACTGTTCTATGCTGCTTGGCATTTCTGTCTATACTTTATTAATGATTGTTATATATTTTACTGTTAGCACTAAGTTACTGTAGATAAGTGACATAATGTACAAAAAAAAAAAAACAGATGCCTTCTTATTAAAACAGATGTTAGAGGAAAGTACATGACTGTACATAATCATCATCTTCTACTAGCACAAGACATAAATTATTTGCAACATTTTATATGTAAAAATCAACTAGATACATGTAATTCTGAGCATTATTACCGAAGTGCGAGATATCAGGATTTATTTCTTCTGATTAAGAGCTCAGCAATGTAAACAGAAAAAAATGTAAGGGACACCAGCTTACTGACTTGAATTTCGCGGTTTGTGTACACAAAAACCTGTGATGTCATTTTCGGAAACGGGCCAAATTTGCACCAGGAAGAGAGTCAAAAATGATGTCACGCAAAAGGCGAGTATTCAAAAGGGAAACAGCAGGACGTGAACACGACAAGGAACAACGGAAAACGAGGATTTCTATCCCAGATCACTTGCAGAGGTGGCGGCACTACGGGAAGAGAGAAATCTTCAAATGCATTGAGATACAGATGGATTTTTGCTGGACTGGTAAGTAAAACACTACTATCGTTCACCCTTCCCACATCTCCAGGCTGGCGGTTGAATGAGCCGTCCCCTCTGATGCATGTCACGATGTTGATCGAGCTTCAGTGATGTTGTAGACTATAGTGGGAAATTAATACTTGTGTTTTTCTGTGGTTGTGTGACGTCACTGAGCTGTGTGTACACAAACTTTGGCATTCTTCGGGTATTTTCATAAATGAAAGTCAATAGCGGATTTGGAAACTCGCCTTGCAAGTTCTCTAATACGTTTGTACCCCGTTATTGGTGGAAAATTGAGAAATGAGTAATTATACTTCTGTTTTGGTGAGACAATACTTAGTTGTGTTTAATAGTGGTGTTTTACAAAAACATTGGGGTTGGACATGCCTTTAATTGAATTTGTTGATAATTTGGTGATGAATTTAGTTTGGTCATTTTCCATTTGAGCCAAAAACAGACAATTGATGTAAGCCAAAGGGAGACCAGACAATAAGCTGAAGGTCGTTTGCTCACTCACCGAAAATGAATGCCAGTTCTGTTCACCAGAGGACATTATGGATGTTGACGTCCATATGGGTGTTGATGACGACGATATGGGTGTTAATGACAATACGGGTGTTGATGTTGATGCGGTTGTTGATGCTGATGTGGGTGTGGAGACGGGTTCATCCGCTATACTGCAGGCAGAAAAAGCTAAATTAAAAACTGAATTAAAACAAAAAGTAGGTTTTCAAAATAGGTCAAATTTCCTGTAGGAGTGGAATAGATTAGGCAAATTTTCTGTAGGAGTGAATGGAATTGGTCAAATTTTCTGCAGGAGAGGATAGGATTGGTCAAAATTTTTACAGGGGTGGATGGGATTGGTCAAGTTTTCTGTAGGAGAGGATGAGATTGTTCAAACTGTCTGTAGGAGTAAATAGGATTGGACAAATTTTCTTTCGGAGTGAATGAGATTGGTCAAATTTTCTGTAAGAGTGAATGGGATTGGACAAATTTTCTTTCGGAGTGAATGAGATTGGTCAAATTTTCTGTAGGAGTGAATGGGATTGGTCAAATTTTCTGTGGGAGTGAATGGGATCGGTCAAGTTTTCTGTAGGAGTGAATGAGATTGGTCAAATTTTCTGTGGGAGTGAATGGGATTGGTCAAATTTTCTGTGGGAGTGAATGGGATTGGTCAAATTTTCTGTAGGAGTGAATGAGATTGGTCAAATTTTCTGTGGGAGTGAATGGGATTGGTCAAATTTTCTGTAGTAGTAATTAGGATTGGTCAAAGAAAGAGTGTGTTGGGTTGGTCAAAACATTTATCAGAATTCAAGAGTGGATAGGATATATAAAACCTTCCACTTGGTCTGATGGTATTACTGAAACTTTCTTTTGTGATCTGGTAGGATTGCTGAAATTTTCCAGGGCAGAGTGTAGGATTGGTCAAAATGTCTGCATGGGATCAGAAAAAACTTTGTGTGAGTCAGTTTGATTGGTCAAACTTTCTGTGTGAGTGGGTGGGGTTGGGCAAAATTTTAATAGGAATGGCCGGGATTGGACAAATTTGTTGAGTGGGTGGGATTGGTCAAACATTATCTGGGAGTGGGTGGGATTGGTCAAGGATTTCACAGAAGTGAATGAGATTGTTAAAAATGTCTGGCAGGATTTTTATATTATTTCACTACCTTGTAAAAATCTAGCAGCCTCATATATAAAAGAAGCCCTAAAAATAAACTAACAACAGGAGAACATACCTTGTCATCTCCTCAATAAAGCCAGATTCACACTTCGGACAGGTGTAATCCTAAACAAATTATACACAGATTTCAGCAGGTTTGCAAAATGCGGTTACTCGGGTCAAACTGCATTGTTAGTGAGGTTTATGTCAGCTGCAAACAACAGAAGACACGACTCCCATTTAGAGACCAAAACCCTGCATTCCTTTGACCAATACTTAAAACCATAACATGAGGTGGAGCTAAAGGCTTTTTGCTGTTTACATACAAGTAAAAATGAATTTTGTACAAATTACTGTACAGAACTTTAGTTTTATTTATTTATATATATATATATATATATATATATATATATATATATATAT
>JAOUQZ010045681.1:0-10153 GCA_028564935.1 Neosilurus hyrtlii | reverse complement strand
TCCATAATTGTGGGGCTTTGTAAGAGAAAGCTCTGCCCCCTGCAGTAGTCCTCAGTATTCGAGGAATCACTAAGCAGTCTACACCTTTTAATCTAAGTGGGCGAACTGGATCATACACAACAATGAGTTTGCTAAGATAATGTGGTGAAAGACCATTAAGTGCTTTATAGGTTAAAAGTAGCAATTTATATTCAAAATTTATATTCAATATTTATATTCAAAATTACCTGGGAGCCAGTGCATGGTAGATAAGATGGGGGTGATATGCTTGTGTCTTCTGGTTTTAGTAAGAACTCTTGCTGCTGCATAACTGGAGCTTGTTTATGCACCTGTTAGAACATCCAGACAGTAACGCATTACAATAATCTAATCTTGAGGTAATAAAATCATGAACAAGTTTTTCCGCATCATGCAGTGACATAATATTTCTTATTTTATCAATATTCCTGAGATGAACGAAAGCTATCCGAGTAATATTATCTACATGAGCTTCAAATGAGAGACCAGGGTCAATAATCACTCGAATAATATTACCCAAAGGGAGCATGTATAGAGAAAAAAGCAGTGGGCCTAAGACAGAACCTTGTGGAACTTAACATTAGAACGTATAGAGGAATCACCATTTACATCTAAAAACTGATAACGGTCAGTTAAATAAGATTTAAACCAGGAGAGGACCGTTCCCTTAATTCCAACAGCATTTTCTAATCTGTCAAGGAGAATCGTATGATCAATAGTCATATGTACTATAGTACATCATAGTACTGATGATGACATTGATTTTGTTTCATGTCTGGTCTCTGCTGCTGGGCTGCCATTGGTTTGTTACCTGACTGTGTTCCCCTGTTCTGTATTACTGCTTGCTGTTTCTTTAAATCATCCCAGTGACGTATTTCACATTTCATGTACTGTTTTCACTTCAGCCCCTGGTCTGAAGTCCCCTACACCTTTCCCCACCACTGCTAGGCCAGATAAAAAAAAAAAAAATCTAAATAAGGCACATGCTTTTATATTATTATCATTTTATTTTTATTTTTTTTAGAGAGAAATGAGGTGATTGTCGAAGCCCAAAAGCTTTTAAAGCTAAATGTAAGTAAAGTGACTGAAGCTGGGACTGGAGGTGGCCTCCACCAATTTATTGAGGAGATTTTTAAATAAATAAACAAGAATAAATAACTAAAACATTTTAGAAGTACTCATTTATTTTATATTTCTGCTTCACAAACAGAATCAGAATCAACCTTTATTGATCCTGGAGGAAATTGTGTGCACACGGTTGCTCCACACCAAATAAAGAAACAAGATAAAGATAAAAGTCTCTATAAGAAAAATACAAATTACAAATGTAAATATATATATATATATATATATATATATATATATATATATACAGAAATCTACATATATATATACATGTAAGTTTAAAATAAGAAGTTAGTAATGTCTATATAAACAGATCCAGAGTGAAGGGTGTCAGTGAGTAATATGTACAGTATTAATAATATGATAAACAGTAAAATGTAAATGTATAACAGTGGATGTTGTTGCTATATGGAGGAGATGTACAGTTTAATGTTCACAGGTAGGAATGATTTCCTGTGTGGTTCAGTGGTACATTTAGGTGGTATCAGTATCTCACTGAACCTGCTCCTGTGACTGATCAGCAGGTTGTGAAGCGAGTGGGAGGTATTGTTGAATATTATCTTTAGTTTGGACAACATTCTCATTTTGACAATACGGTCAGAGAGTCCAGCTTCATCCCCACAATGTTACTGGCCTTGCAGATCTGTTTGTTCAGTCTGTTTGAACTGCAACCCTCAGCATAGAGAATAGCACTGGCCACAATCTACCGTAGATGAGGAGTCTTTTACATGAACATCTAACACCTTGCAGTTCCAAACATCTTTAGAAAATAGAACTATTTCAAACAGAACTAAACCTCACAATCACACCATCTAACACTCAATCACAGCCTTCTGTGTCGTCTGAGGTGTTTTTCCAGGTTATGAGCATGGTTAATTTATTTAATTATTTTTTAAATAGATGCGGCACCAATTTCTGTGTGCAGGCACTGGTGATAACCAATGAATTTTTTTTTTTCCGTCTTATGGCTTTTTTTTTAACAGCGGTGGTGGCATAGTGGCATACTGGTTAGCACATACACCTGAATGCAAAGACGTCCTGGGCTGCATGCATGCTTGTGTGGATTTTCTCTAATTACACCAGTTTTCTCTCACAGTTCAAAAACATGCACACTAGGCTAACTGGCTGTTCTAAACTGCCTCTAGGTGTGAGTGTAGTTGTATGCATGTTGGCCCTACAATGGACCGACAGGCTGTTCAGGGTGTACCCAACCTTTACCCAGAGTCACCTGCAATCCTTGTAGAATTAAGCAGTTCAGCAGATGAATTAGATTAAAAAAAGAGATTAGATAAAGAGATTAAAGTTTCCCCCTCAGGTTAGCATTAATAATTTTTGTTCAGTTACTATTAATGCACATCTGCTGGGAAACTCCTTTCTTTACCCACATACACACACGGCTTTAACAGCATGACACAATAATCAAAACCTTAGTAATTGTTGTAGGATCAATCAGTCAGAACCTCAGCATGCCTTTATGTGCTGTAATGGTTTTATTTATGGAAGCATCCTTTAGGCTATCCTAGGTTCTAATGCACATCTCACAGCTGTAGTCTGTCACTCTGTCCAACATGCTGTTGAAATTATTTCATACTCGTTATCCTACACCTTGGCTGAATCATTTTTCTTTTCCTCGCACTTCTCTTTCCCCTCCATCTTACACACGTTGCATTTTAGTCTCCCTTTCTCTCTCTCTCTCTCTCTCTCTCTCTCTCTCTCTCTCTCTCTCTCTCTCTTACACACACAGACACACACACACACACAGTCCCAGTCTCTTTATTATTTCATACTGCTGCTGGTACCTGAGGGAACACTTCTTTTGGTGTACTTTGAAAAAGAGAGAATACAAACTATGGTGTGTTTGTAAAAGCAGTCATGGCTGTGGGGAACTGATGCTTTGGGTGCATCATTGAGCCAGCGCTGGTTTCTCGACTCCCTGTCTGCTGGCTCTTCTTCTCAGGGAAACAGCAATGCAGCATATGTTTGGAGAGGATGAGCAGTGTGTGTTTTGTTAGTGTGGGTGGAAAGGAATGAGAGGAGGAGGAAAAGATACAGTAGGGTCCAAAAGTCTGAGTGTTTGAATTTATGAAGAGAACTTTTGTGTACTTGAATACCTTATCTAACACTGAGGTAAAACTCAAATCAACACGGATCTCCTGTTCACACACCATTTTCTGCACTGTGCTAGCTCCAGAAACCAGTGTTCATTATTGCTATAATATTCATATTTAGCCTGTCCGATGTGGGATCGTTGCTAATATTAATAATAACAATTTAATTTGATCAACGGACTGCAGTAATTGCAAAACAACAATTTTAGAGGCTAGAAATGTTTCCTTATTTGCATTTAATGCAGGGTGGCATGATGGCACAGTGGGTAGAACGTCTGCCTCACAGCAAGAAGGTCCCGGGTTCGATTTCCGGACTTGGGGCATTTCTGTGTGGAGTTTACTTGTTCTCCCTGTGGGTTTGTGTTGGTTTCCTCCGGGTACTCTGATTTCCTCCCACAGTCCAAAAACATACAGTAGGCTAATTGGCTGTTTCAAATCACCCCTATATGTGAGTGTGAATGTGAATGGTTGTGTGGGTGTTGGCCCTGCAGTGGTCTGATGGGTCACCCAGAGTCATTAGGAGTAAGCGACTTAGAAAACGAATGATTGATGAATGAAAGTCTCAGTTTGATGATTGTGGTGGTTTTATTATTTCCTAAACGTAAAAACACATTAGTACATACCAAGGACCCCAAATTAACAGATATTGGAGGCTGGGGACAAAGTCTGGAGTAGCCAAATCGGTCCAGGAAGGCTCCACATTCGGCAAGGGCAGAACCGAGCCACTGTTTCGATTGTTGGCGCGTGAGTCAGTGTGTATACACTAGTGTCACATCAGATGATTTGGTTGTATATACATACGTAGCATTTCCCCCTATTTTTCCGAAATGAAATTGTTGTTATTACCCACTTCAAAACCATTTTCGGAAACTACAGACAATCGACAAAACTGGACCGGTGATACCCTCTCTTTGTTCATTAAATCTACGGTTGAGTGTATACAGGAACACCACACTCTGATTGGTCCACTATCAGAGGTGAAAAAATGTTACTCGGAGTGGATGATGCTTGATTTAAAATGATGAACACTCACAGTTTGTCATGATTGTTGTTTGCTGTATAAAAACAGCAAAAATTGAACTATAAAATAAAAAAGACATTTTCATGAATGGTAAAAACATTGAAATATAATATTAAATAGTAAATAAATATAATATAGTAAATAAAAATATAAAAAATATAAAAGCTATAAGAACAGTGAGTCATAAGAGATGGGAGTCATTAAAAATTAAAAGTCAATTCACCATCTTCATTTATCTCATAGAGGGCATCTGGTATTCCCCACACTGCACCAAACTTGTGAACGCCCTTGATTAGATGATAGTACGTATTTTCAAGTTTTAATCTGGCAGCCAACAAGTTTGGCTAAACCTGATAAATAGTTCAGTAGACAAACTCTGCCTTTCTTGGCAACACTGTATTTAGGACCACCTATAAAAGTGTAGCCAAGGCCCTCCATCTTCCTGAAGAATGCACGTTTCCATGCCACATCTTCACTGTATAGCAGCTTTTGCACTGCCTGCAGAAGGAATGTGAAAATCCGTCTGTGTATGTCGATCAGACCTTGTCCCCCTTCTTGTACTGGTAGATAGAGTATAGGTGCCTTAGTCCAGTGTTGGCCCAACCAAAAGAAGTTTACCACTCCTCTGCATTTCTTGTACGAGCTCTGCAGGTGGTTCTAGGATGCTGGGCTTGTACCACAGGGTGGAGGCAGCCAGGTTGTGTGCTACCAGGATCTTCCTCCTGTAGGACAGCTGGGACGAAACCCAACTCCATTTCGACAGCTTGGCCGCCACCTTCTCCAAAATACCCTCCTAGTTTTTTTTCTTAAAAGCTTCTGTTCCTAAAAACACACAGAGACATTTCATCCCATCTTTTCTCCACCGTAAGGCTCCTGGGATTTGAGGTGGACCCGTGTTCTCCCAACCACCTATGAGGAGTCCCTCACTCTTTTCCCAGTTAACTTTGGCTGATGACATGTTCTCGTACATGGTTAAACTGGTGTTAAGTCTTGCTATGTCTTCTTGATGAAAACTGTGACATCGTCTACATATGCTGACACCATGACTTTTCCTCCTGTAGGGTCACCTGAGGTGCTAAAGCCACTTAGTTCTCTTCTCAGCCTGCTGAGAAGAGGTTCAGTTAGGACTGTATAGCTGACCAGTGAGCGGACATCCCTGTCTGATACCCTTCTGTACTGGTATCAGACAGCTCAGTTCTCCTCCCACCTTAACCATGACTGAGGTGTCGCTATACAAAAGTGTAATCCATGAAATAAAGGTTTCTGTAACCTCAAAATTTTTAAGAACTTCAAAAAAGTAGTTATGTCCCACTCGGTAAAAAGCTTTCTCTTGGTCTAGTGATAACAGTACCACATTATATTTACCTGTGATACTCATGTCTCTGATTAAAAACATATTGTCCATGATGGATCTGTCAGGTACATAGTAGGACTGATCCTTATGAACCAGAGTGTTTAAAACAACTTTCAGTCTATTTGCCAGACACTTCATTAAAATCATATACTCCACGCAGAGAAGATAAATGGGCCACCGGTTCTTTAGTAAGGACAGGTCACCTTTTTTTGGCAGCAGTGACAGAAACCATGTTGGCTGCTACTGGGCAGTAGCCTCCTCGTCGCACAGTCTGTTAACACTTTGTGCTAGTCCTCCCCAGTGCTTCCCAGAAGTGTTCGTAGAACTCCGCCGGCAGTTCTTCTATTCCAGGTGCCCGACCTGCAGATTGCTGCTGAACAGCCTGAGTCAGTTCCCTAAAATATTGGCATCCAGGATCTCCGGAGTCAGAGAGTTCTGGTAGTCCCTGAAGTAGCTGCAAAGTGTTAGGGTCTCTTCATCACTGTCCCTGGCTGTGTGTAAAGCTCAGTGTAGAAGCCCACTGCTAGCTTCCTCATTTTGCCTTGATCTGTGATCAGGGACCCATCTGGTTGATGAAGGTGCAGCATTTGTTTCTGATGTGCCGTCTTCTGCTTGATTTTGAAGAAGGCGGCGCTAGGGGTGCCCATGTGTGTTACTGCTGCCATACTGACTCTAACCAAAGCTCCCTTCACTCATTCTTGAAGTCGTGCCTCTTCTCCTGTAGTGTTTTGGTTGCCTCAGGAGTGTTTTGGATATCTGGGTCTTTATTCGAGGTGTTATTTCTTTGTCTCTAGCATCTGGGTGATTACTGTTGTGTTATGGGTAGCACATGCAGTGTAGTTCTGGCAGAAAGTCTTTATTGGGTTTTTCCAACCTCCCACCACTGACCAAGATTTTCAAAGTAACTTTTTTCTGTTTCCAGTTGTTCCAAAATAAAACAAACCTTCCACAAAACACTATATCCAATAAATGTTTTAGAATAAAATGCCAGTAATACTGTGGGTGTGGTATTTAGAGCATGTTTATATCAATAGTTGTCATGTGGTGATCAGTAAAAGCATTGGTTATTCTATTGTTATCTGTAACACACACATAAATCCTGTCTAGTCTAGCCTCAGAAAAAACCCTTTCTGATAACTTCACCCAAGTGTATTGTCATGATTTTGGGTTTCTACTCCTCCAAATATCAACCAGCTAGCTTTTTTATGAGGCTATGAAGTTGCTGGTTGAACTTGGGGTGTGGTTCGTCCCCATTTCTATCCAGAATAAAATCAACAGTACAGTTCCAATTCCCCCCATTACCATAAAACAATCTTTACTGTACTGTTGTAATGTGCTGTCGATCTTTTGTAAAACATTAAAACGTTCTGGACCATTGTTGGGTGCATAAACAGTTATAAAAAGAAACAAAGTGCCCAGAAATTCAGCTTCAACAATTAAAACCCTCCCCTTTACAAGTTCCATTACTGAAATAACTGCAACATTAAGATTCTTTGTAAAGAGAATTGCTACCCCTGCACTCGTGTTCGATCCGTGACTAAAACAAATCTTCCCTTCCCACTGAGCCCCCCAATCATTAGAGCTGTCAGAATGTGTCTCCTGTAAGAAAATAACCTCAACCTTTTTCAGTTGTAGATACTCTGATAAAACAGCTCTTTTATTCTTATCCCTGGCCCCATTAATATTTAAAGACCCTAACCTGAAAGTATCCATGAGGAGGGGGAAAGAAAAGGACAGGATCAGAAGGAACATAGAGTAGGACATCAAGAGGACAGACAACACATGGCTTTAACACTTTTTTCCCAGTTTATAAGGGGTCTTGCCCCTACACAGTTTTGTCAACAGTTTTTTGAGTCAGAATCTTTTTGCAGTTTATTGTACCAGACTGTCCTCTGCAACATGATCACTGACACAGTTAACTTTCAACATCTGGAAAGTACTCACTCACTCGTTTCCCCAAATGTCTCATCTAAAAGCATGTTGATCTCTTCCAGTGAGTACAACTGTTCATCCAGTGTCTGTGAACCGAGATCAGACAGGCAGGAGATATCAGATAAAGCATCATCATTCTCCATAACCTCACCCCATCTTCTACCGGCACCTCTCCGGGATTGGTGTTATCCATGACGGGTGGGACAGTAACAGGTTTTACAGTGATGATCTGTGTCCCACTGTCTGCCCCACGATCATGGCCCACCTCATCCCTAAACCCCGCAGGGCTCGGCTCCTCTGACTGTGCCTGAGTTACTGTATCAGTATATACAGTAAAAAATATATATGTTAATGTTTCTGCCGCCAGGACACTCGAGTCCGACATCTCCACCTGTACCTGTTTCTTGGGTTGCTTTCGAGCCCTAACCGAGCCATTACTGGTCTCTTCACCATTATCCTCCTGGGAGTTGTGTGGGCGTGAAAATTTTTGGTGACCGATGTCACCGCATTCAAAACACTGTGGTCCCCGTGGTTGTGTACAACATGTACTCAGGCCTCAGTCCTGCAGCCCAACCTCCAGAGATGAAGAGAGAAAGAGAGAGAAAGAGAAAGATGGAGAGAGAGGAATGATGGAGAGAGGGAGGGGATAGAAAGAGAAGGAGGGGAAGATAGAGAGAGAGAGAGGAAGAGAGGAAGGTAGAGAAAGAGAAAGAGAGAGCAAAAGAAAGGATGGAAAAAGAGAATGGAAAGAGAGAGGATGGAGAGAGAGGAAGAGACAGGATAGAGAGAGAGGGGAAGAGGAAGAGATAGAGAGAGAGAAAGAGGGAGAGAGAGCGAAAGAGAGAGAGAGAGAAAGAGAGACGGAGATGGAGGAACAGAGACAGAGAGAGAGATACAGAGGAAGAGAGGTGGGGAATTCAAAAGTTTGGAGCTGATGATTAAGAGGTTGTAGAACAGGGGTCTTAAACTCACAGCACACGTGCCAATAGCAGCCCGCAGGACGATAGTTTGTGGCCCCCGCCTTAATGTGAAAGTTTAATGTTACTGCGGCCCGAGAGTTTAATATGTTTGGCACTTTACAGTGTTGTGGGAGGAGCTGAACGAACCTTACAGTTACAGCAGCGTTGCCATGGAGAGGTTTCTTCCATATATATATATATAATTTATACACACACACATCAATGACACTTAAAGAGGTAATATGAGGTCTCTCTCTCTCTCTCTCTCTCTCTCTCTCTCTTTCTCTAATAAAATAAATAAAAACGATGCGCGGGATAAAGGAAAAGTAAGGAACTCAATGTAGTCTGATGTAGTCTGCAGTCACATAGCGACACCATCGGCAACAACAGTCCCCGGTAATCCGGACCAGTTATAGGGTCGCCGTTTCCTGTAACAACAGCACGACGGATAACAGCCGTCGCCTTTTTTTGCGCTCGCTGTCCCGGTACTTTCTACCATCTACAAATGCCATGGTGTTCATGTCATCTTCAAAGACATGAACATCGAGTGTAAAAACGAAGGAGACTGCTACCGGGCTTTTATCCGCCGACCGCCATGCTGCGGTTACAAGAGAAAGGAAGCGGAAATGACGTTCTCCGTGCGTCGGCTAAACGCTTGATTGAAACTTCAAAGCAAGAGAAGCCACGTTCAGAAGAAGGTTACTTTTTTAAATTATTTTTATTGTTAAGATTATTATTATTTTTTTATTATTATTATTCTATTTATTTATGACTGATTGATTGATTTATTTTCTTATTAATTCTTAATTTGTTAATTTTTTTTTCATCTTATTTTGTGTTAATAAAATAAAAATAAAGAGATTTGAGAAGATTGAAATTTTAAAAACAAAGCTTTTCTTGTGGAAAACCTGATGCGGCCCAGCCTCACCCAGACTCTGCCTCCAGTGGCCCTCGGGTAAATTGAGTTTGAGACACCTGTTGTAGAAGGGGATGGACATTCAGGCTTTTGGATGCTACTCGGCTGCGGTGGGGTAGGGCTGAGGGTAGATCACAGACAGAGGGAGGGAGGGGAATCAAAGAGTGACAGAAAAAGAGAATTGGGGCGCAATAAAGAGAAGGTATGAGAGTAAAGGAGTGGGAGAGAGAGTGGGTAGGTCGCATCCTTTTATCCTTTTATCTGTGACCTCAAAGAGCTGGAGGTGGAAGAAGGTCTCAGATGAGAGAAAGAGACAGAGACAGAGGAGGAGAGTCTTCCTTTTAGTCTTCCTAAAACCTCAGGGGAGGAGAACCTTCATTCATTTATATTACCCATATGTTCCATTAATTCTTTACTATCTACCATGGTTCTCTCTCTCTCTATCTCTCTCTCTCTCTCTCTCTCTATCTCTCTCTCTCTCTCTCTCTCTCACTTTCACTCTCTCTCTCTCTCTCTCTCTCCATCCTCTCTCTCTCTCCCTCTCCATCCTCTCTCAGTCTCTCTCTCCCCATCCTCTTGTCTCTCTCTCTCCCCATCCTCTTGTCTCTCTCTCTCTTTTTCTCTCCATCCTCTCTCTCCCCATCCTCTCTCTCTCTTTCTCTCCCCATCCTCTCTCTCTCTCTGTCCCCATCCTCTCTTTCTCTCTCTCCCCATCCTCTC
>JAOUQZ010045680.1:0-10153 GCA_028564935.1 Neosilurus hyrtlii | reverse complement strand
TATCATGCTGCCTGTCAGTACTGGTTTTAGTTTAGATCAGAATTTTTATATATCTATATAAAAGGGATTTTTATTTTGCTTCTCTTAAACATTTCTTAATTTATTCATTGGTAAAAACTAAATTGATTTGCTATTATGTATAGCAAAATCAAAATAAAAACATCTGAGCTTCTTCCATCATAGCTTCTGTGGAATCTCCGCAGCGCAGTGGGAGGGTGTAATGACTGGAAGAGCTCCCGCTGCTCCTCTCAGACCACACAGAATACAGCCTGTCGTTTCGAGCTCCGAGATCTGCTGTGCAGGAGATTTAGACAGTAATTTACTTGTATATGCATGAAGTCCACTCAGGAAGAAATAAGTTATGATGATCTGAAGATTGTAATTATTCTCCTGAAACAAGACAACAATCCAAGATAAAGCGCAAATTTTTCAAAAACAACAACAACAAGGAAGAAGTAAACTCCGGATTATTTTACGCGTCATGGATCTAAATCGTCCTCTTGATGATAAGGTTTTGGCCTCATGCGTTTAAGCTTGTAGCGGAATGTTTGTCTTGTCAGAACGACTGGAATCTGTTAATGGTGTTGGGTGTGGATATGCAAATCAGCTTGTTAATATTCAAACACCAATGTCCAGTACTGGATCTTAGTTTTGTTTTCATTTTGGGTTTATTTTTTAGCTTTTTTTATTTTTATTTTTTTTCAATTTCGGTAAACTGGTCTTGTCTTTTAGGAGGAGTTTTGACTTTGTCAGATGTACCTTGGCACAACAGAAATATGTACGTAGTTAAAACATGCTTTAGGCAGTTTTAAAGGTGCAGCAAATTCAGCTTTTAATTTAGACGTCTGACAACCTAATTAAGTTAAATGGAGCATTAGTTTTGTTTTTTTTACTGTCTTCAATTAACATGAAAAATTGTTTGATATTGCTTGACAATTCAGCGAAATGTATCACGTACCATGTAAAAAGTCTGAAAGGAACATTAAATAAAGTGTGAACGCTGCTTTTCTTAAAAGTAAAAGTTTATAGAAAAGTATGAAATTGACCTACAGTAAGGAACATGATTATAAATTGTAATATAATAGAGAAATCTTACCCATGTGTGTGAGCTGTGAAAGACGGGTTAGGGAACTTTTGTAAATAAATTAATTATTTGTTGAATCCTACCCCTTATAAGATTTACTAATCAAGTCCTGCTGCTGGAGTCACGCTTCATCTTTCTATAGAGAAAATCAGGAATGTGACCTACATCCTGCTGGGCAATTTTTTCTTCTTTAATTGCAGCTTATTGGATTATGAGTTTTTTTCTGAATTTTGTCCACATGTTGACTAATATGATCAGTGTGTGGAGAGACTTATGGTCCGGCTCAATGTGACCATTGTGTTTAAAATGAGATGTTTTGGAGTGGACTTACTTTTTCAACTTGTTTTTTCTTTTCCTCATTATTATTATTATTATTATTATTATTATTATTATTATTATTGTAGTGTTTATTGTTGTTGTTGTTGTTGTTGTTGTTGTTGTTGTTGTTATTATTAATAATATTATTACATTTACAGCATTTGGCAGATACTCTTATCCAGAGTGACGTACAATTATTATTTTTATACAACTGTGCAATTGACGGTTAAGGGCCTTGCTCAAGGGCCCAACAGTGGTGATTGTGGGGATTGAATCGCTGACCTTCGGATCAGTAACCCATCACCTTAACCACTAAGCCACCACTGCCCTAATTTATTATTTAATATTTATTGTTATTGTTGTTGTTATATAATGAGCTTCTGACCATGTCTGTACTATTTAGCTTTCTGATGAACCCTGTTATGGATATTAAATAGTTAAGTAGTACACGTGCCCTTTAATGTTTAAAGTTAGATGGTTTTCTGCTTTTTCTTTTCTTCATTCGGTCTCCTCTGTATGTGTTTGTGCAGTCGGGCCAGTTCAGTGAGGACATGATCCCCACGGTGGGCTTTAACATGAGGAAAGTCACCAAAGGAAACGTCACAATAAAGGTACTTGCACAGGTCAAGCAGAATTTCTAGAAAGCTCTCTGATGTAATTCGTTTATCTCTTTATTTAGAAAAATCTATTTGAGTCATACTTGTTCTTTTATCTGTAGGAATAATATTCTGTACAGATTTTAAAAAAGGTCCAGAGCACTTTAAATGTGATGATGTAGGAAAATGCTCCGCCACCGAGTGGTGTGATGAAGCAGAGTTACTGTTATCAACTTCCTGTTAGTGCTTACCTTCAAGCAGTTATACTGACGTTTCCTCAACATCTTTTTCTCTTCTTGTTAATTAAATAAAAACAGAGCTTGTCATATTATAAATAACACACAGCTGTACCTCTAGTTCTCACAAAGCCCTGACACTCCAGAATGTTTCCCTCACACGACCTGAATTACAAATATAAACTACTTTTTTGGCTTCACTGAGATTTGTCTTTGACATGCATGAAGTTATTTTACACACTCACACACACACACACACACACACACACACACACACACACCTTTCCACAGATGTCAGTTTCAGAGAACACTCCTGTATCAGCTGTGTGATGGGATGAACTGGTTTTCCTGAAATTGTCTTATTTTCACTGAGCTGCAGTTTTCACTTCCTCTACATTCTCCTATCATTATGAATAAACTCCTTCAACCCTTGTGTGTGTGTGTGTGTGTGTGTGTGTGTGTGTGTGTGTGTGTGTGTGTGTGTGTGTGTTGACCCATCACCACAAATTGAGTCTTAATGCACCAAACTGACATTTTCATGAAATTGCAGTTTTCTCAAAAGTCTTGTGACTCAATTCATTAAACTTATGATGCTCTCTCTCTCTCTCTCTCTCTCTCTCTCTCTCTCTCTCTCTCTCTCTCTGCTTTAAAACTCATTTTGTGGTGGTTCACATACATATGTGTATATATGTACAAATCATTTCTTTAAATTTAGTTTAGTTTTGTTTGAAGTGTCTGTTTATTGTTTGCTGTGTAGATTTGGGATATCGGAGGACAGCCTCGCTTCAGGAGTATGTGGGAGCGGTACTGCAGAGGAGTTAACGCTATAGTGTGAGTGCTACTTCCTTAGGTTCTACTCTTCAAAAAAAAAACCCAGTTTGTTACTTTCCTCAAAGTTTTGCTATAGTTCTGACCGCTCAGTCAGGTTTACACCTACGCTGTACACTATTCATCTTTGCTCGTTTCATTCCTCAGATACATGGTGGATGCTGCTGACCGGGACAAGATCGAGCCATCCAGAAACGAATTACACAACCTGTTAGACAAACCTCAGCTTCAAGGCATTCCTGTACGATGGTTTATATGTAATATATGATCATTATTTTACACCATATCTGATTATTTTCCCATAATGCATAGCATGTCAAGTGTTTTATTTCTTTTATACTGCAGTCTACCAAAAATTAAACATCTGATTTATTCATCAAAGTATAACAGGCTATATATTTATTTTTATTTAATTTAACCTTGTGAAGTCGGCCCTGCCTCCACTATTACAGTTTTACCACTGACTACATAATTGCTGAAATTTTATAAACATTTCAAAGACATTAGTTGATGATTATTGTGACTCATCCCCTTGTGTCTGCTAAGCTCATGTTCTGGTTTGGTTCAGGTTTTAGTTTTGGGTAATAAGAGAGACCTCCCCAACGCGCTGGATGAGAAGCAGCTCATTGAGAAAATGTAAGCGTCTGTTCCTTTTCTCTTCCTTTTTCTCTGAAGGTCATCTTTCTGTTTTAAGATTATTCGATAATGTTGAGTCGACACAGCCTTGGATGAAGAACAGCAAGATAAGACATTCCATATTCCACGTGTTTACACTTATGATTTTGTGAAATGAAAGGAGCAGTAATCTAATAGTGGTGATATTTTATCCATTTTACTTATTTAACAGAAGCCTTAAATAGTAACCAGAGTTCATTCTCACAGAGAAAATGTTTTTCTCCCTCTGTTTTTTCCCCGATGTGCGTCAATAGTTGTGAGATTTGCTTTGAATGAGCATCACCTTGTACTCAGCGTTGTTAAAATAAAACGCTGTCTGTTCTGTCTCTGCTTCTTTTAAGGAACTTGGCAGCGATACAGGACAGAGAAATCTGCTGCTACTCTGTCTCATGTAAAGAGAAGGACAATATAGGTATGTGTCCTTGATTCACAAGAGCTTATGTGAGACTGCGAGACTCATTTACTGCTCGCCATGGTTCTGTGTGACAGTTTATAATGGCACCCCAGAGATGGAGGTGAATCTGTTGGGCTAGGGTTTGGTTTTTGTGCCTCGTCATGTGAGTAAGCACATAATGAGAAAATCAATATGATGATGAGATCCGTGTGTGCTCACTCGTGCACTGAAAGAAACCTCAGACGGGCTGGAAACGATCTTAATAAAGACTAAGACCAAAATCAGAGAATGTTTTTCTCTCTGTGTGATTTTCATTGTTATAATCAGCCTCTGATGTTAAATCAAATATTTGTGTGAAAGTGACATCATGATTATTATTAATAGTAATAGTAGTAGTAGATTTTAGTTTTAGTGCCGCTATAACCATGGTTTTATTGATCTGCCTTTTATGAACTGTTTGGATATTCATCAATTAAATTTAGTGCTAGAGAATTGTATGGTTTATTAAATTTTATTTAATCCAGAAAAGTTGAATTTGTCTGAGGCAGATCTATCTCTCTCTCTCTCTCTCTCTCTCTGTGTCTCTCTCTGTGTCTCTCTCTTTCTCTCTCTCTCTCTCTCTCTCTCTCTCTCTCTCTCTCTCTCTCTCTCTCTCTCTCTCTCTCTCTCTCTGTCTCTCTCTCTCTCTCTCAGACATCACACTGCAGTGGCTAATTCAGCACTCAAAGTCTAGGAGGAGCTGAGAGGAGAAACCGGGGTCCCGTGTCCAACCCTGCTGCCAAAACCTCAGTCTGACCCCTTCCCTAAAGTCAAAATCTGCTCCAAACCCTGGCGCTCTTCCCAAAGTCAGCCTCTGGTCCTGCTTTGAGCTAGCTTAAAGCCATTTTAAATGCTTTGGGGTTTCTTAGGCCAAAAACAGTCCTGTGCATCTTCCCTTGGATCCCGTTTCCTGGCTCAAAGCACAACACAGCCAAGATTGTTGTCAAGCCCTACTGTCCTCTATGCATTGATTTAATTCTCTGTCTCTCTTTCTCTCTCTCTCTCTCTCTCTCTCTGTGTGTGTGATGCGGGGGCCTGTTCTCTTACAGTGAAACACACTTTTGGTGTCAACGTGCACTCTCATCAGATCCTTCATTCAGCTGACACCAAGTAGGCTTTTCTGCTTGGATGGTTTTCTGTTGGAGAGAAAAAAACACAGCTCTTGAATATCGAACACTTAAAGTGATTGAACATTAACGTGTGTGAAGACAGTTGTTTTAGTCTGATGAGCATTAAAGTGATTAGGAAGCAGTTGAACACATTTAGTGGTTATTTGGAAGATATCCAATGATTTACAAGCGGCCATGTTAGTAAAGACTTGTGCACTACAAATAAACAACAGGTGATCCCGTCGTGCAGTTGAGTGTCAAGCTATTTCACTTTGGTTTTTGTGTCACGTAATCAGCCAACTTTATTTGTACAATCAAATGCTTGGATTCTCATCTTGCATGTAGCTATATATATATATATATATATATATATATATATATATATATACACACACACACACACTTCTTCTATATTCTGTAATTAAAGCATCTCTCTGCATTTTTCTGGCCCTGAAATTAGTTCCATTCACATGAATGACACCTGATAATGAGTATCACCTCATCAGTGTTCTCTTGATGACTGAAAGCAGTACGCCTTAAGAAACGACTTTATGAATTACAAACTGCTGCTTTAAATTTGTACAAAAAGAATGACCTAAATGATGTTTTGTTTCCATTTTTATTTATGTCTTTAAACACTGGAAAAAAAGCATTTCTTTTGGGTCTTGACCATCTGCACTGATCTGAACTCTGAGATCATTATCCATCTGTTTCTTTAAATATTTATCATGCATAGCTCAGTCACACTAACTACTATATGGTTTATAAATCTTAAAATGATGATACTAATAATCATATATAAATGTGCCTTGACAATCCATGCTCCACTACAGCACTGTTAAACAGAGTAGCTCATTAACACATCATTAAGTTATTTAATAAAATGCACTTGAATATTTTGCAATGTGAAGGTTTCAGTTACTCAGCTCAGTGCCTTATTTATGAATATATATTAATATAACCCAGTTATCACCAGATTAGGCTTACAATGCAGATCATGTTTGTAGCGCAGTGCAGTTAAAGGTGTGGTTTGTCATTTTAACAAGTGTTTCCAAAGCCTTATTTATTCATATACTTTTGTTCAGGTACCATTCACAATATGGCCATGCAGTGGATCTCGCTCATTTCACCTTGTAAAACTTTTTTGTATATTTTTTTATTATTATATTAGCCACTTTTTATTAGAAATCAGACCAAGCAGCAAAAATGAAGCTTCTCCACATTTTGGCATTTTGAAGTAAATATTTGAGCAGCAGGGTGTTTTTTTATTTTTTTTTTGTTTTTTTGTTTTTTTAGATTATTATTTTTGTAAAAATTATTATTTGTTTTTTTATTGAAAGTTTATTTATTTATTTATTTATTTTACATTTGCATCTAAAGGTGTTTTGACATATGAACTTAACAGCTGAACAAGTACTCACCCCTTCTTCCACATTTCATGAGCACAAGTAGCCCCTGTCGCTGATTGGCTGGAATTGTGTAGTGCTTGCTGAAATTTTGGAGTAGAATTGATGACTGCAGCTTTTAATAGACAGCTTTTTGAAAATGTCAGCCTAAATGTGACAGCCTAAATGAAGCAGTGTGTTCTTTGCATTTGTTGTTATTTCCCCCACGTGGCTTCATTGACTTCATTTTTAAGAGAGGGATGAAGTTGTAGAGCTGAAGAGTGGAAATGGTTGCTTAAAAAAGCTCAGTGCTTTTCTGTGGGAGAACAGGACCCTCTGTTTTATTTACTCTTTTTCTCAATCTTTAGCCATTGCATGTGTTCTCTCTCTCTCTCTCTCTCTCTCTCTCTCTCTCTCTCCACAAAGCCTCATGGTGCACTCTCCCCAGCCCATCACCTTCTCACTTCCTTCTCCTTTTGGACACTTTCATGTGGAAGTTGACTCTCAATCTGAAACACTAATACGCCTCAGCTTCTCACCACTAGACTGGTTTCTCTCAGTCTCCAACATATCCACCATCCAAAACGTGTTTTTACATGTCTGGAAGAAATTGATTTCTCCTCATATGTCTCTGTGACCCCTGTCTCTGTGACAATGTCATGTGACTGTATGTGCTCTGGACTTGATTGTGGGGAAAAAAAGCACCTGCCAAAATGATCATATTCTTAGCATTTCTAGTGCAATTAAAGCTTGAATTAAAGTGACAGTTTGGTGAAAAAATGCACACAGTTTTTTCTCTGTTTACCTACAAAATAAAGCTTTGAAACTATGTAATAACTATGTAATAAATACAAACAAGCAGCAAAGCTCTATAAATATAGATCGCAAAAAAAATTTTTACGCTGTATCTTCCTTAAAGTTACCCGATTTTATCTCTCCACAAGTAACGAGTGAAAGTTTTACGGCCTAATTAAATGGGAGTGCTTTAGATTGTCACCATTCATTAACATTTAATTTTCTAGAGTGAATTTGATTGGTAATTTGATAGATAGAATGGTAAAATCAAGTTATGTATAATGTTGTTAATTTTTGGTATTAGGAGAGGATTGGACTTAGGAAGTGCTGTTCAAGTTTTGAATTATTCTTATTATATATACACTGAGTTGCCGTCAGCGTGTTTCTGCCCTGTGATGGTCTGGCAAGCTGTTCAGGGTGTACTCTGCCCTCGCCCAGAGTCAGCCTCTCCTGGACCCTAATTAAGCGGTTTGGAAAATGAATGGTTGAATATATATATATATATATATATATATATATATATATATAAAAAAGAACATTCTTTTACCACAGGTTATATACAGTCATCAACATTTGAACGGTGTGCTTTCATTTATGCAGTGTGAAGTGGTTCAGGTGTTGCGTAGGAGGGCTTTGTTTCTGAGGCAGAAGGAATATATATATTCATGGGGGGGGGGGGGGGGGGGGGGGGGGGTTGTGTCCAACTCATTTTCCTTGAAGAACAGTTCTGGCAGTGTCAGTCTGTGGTTTTTATTTTGTTAACATAACCATAGGGAGTTTACACAGAGAGAGCCACCATGTTCTCTACTGAAATGTAAGTGCCTTTTGCTACCATTCCAGCTTTAGCATCCATACCATGCTGCCCACACCTGAAGGCACAATAAGAAGGAGTCTTAAAAACCTAATAGATTTGGGTTGTCAGGGTTTTAACAACAACATTCAGTAAGTAAAATATATTGCATCAGTGGTTCTTGATGTCAGAGACAACAGCGTTGTAATCAACACAGGTTCATGCCTGCCTCCTTGCATGATTTTCTAATTTCACAATATCTGACAGCTGGACTATTCAAATCTTTGGGGTCTGACATTGAGAACCACTGATGCAGGTCCTCTGCCTTCGCCAGCCTCCTCTGTGACCCTAATTAGGATTAAGTGGTTCAGAAAATGACAATGAATGAATGAATAATGAAGGTCCTGCTTAACACTAATCATTACTATGTTGCTCTCATTTTCCACACTTGCCTTCATTTAATGGTCTTTCACAATGTTTTTTCAGTGGCACTTGAAAGCTGAGATGTATGCAAAATTGTTGTTTTCATCCATCTTTTGTTCCAGAAAGAATTCTGACCAATCCCACCAATTTCTGAAAGCGTTCTGTTTGGTCCTGTTCAAATCCAAAGAAAGTTTGTCCCACTTCTGCTAAAGGAATTTTGATCACTGCTAACCACTGCCAAGTCGCACCAGTCCTGCCTGCTTCTAAAAGAATTCTGACCAGCCTGCCCGCTATCATAAGTATTCTGGCTAATCTCGCTAACAATTCAGATGAATCCCCATTAGACCTCCACCGTGCGAAGACCCCTGAGAAAGGTTTTAGCCAGAGTTTGCATCTATCCACCCAGCATTATAAAGGGGTACCAGTTAATATACTGGAAAGGTAACCTGCGATGGACAAGGGTCCCATCCAGGAGGAGTTGAACTAGTTCCTTCATGCTACGGAAGCCGGGGATAAGTAAGCCTGCTGAGCAAAGCCCAGGTGTAAAAGCCCAACAGACTTAACTTTTACCATGTTCCAACCCAATGGGAATCTGGCAAATCTTCTTCACTCTTGAAGGAAGTCTGATCAATATGGCCCATTGCTGAGGGTGACTTTGTTAATTTGGTTTCCCAAAATATAAACCACAGTGAAGCTAAGCTAGAGATAAAGCCGTTAGTAAGTTTGAATGTCAGACACTGTAAATGAGCACCTCATGCGCTCTCATGTTCATGAACATGGCCATTTTTTTTTGTCTTGTGAGATTCATATCTGACCTCTTGCAGGAAAATAAAATCCACTTTTTATGTCCTAATGGATCCCATTCCTGTTGCACACCTTTAGTTGCAAATCCACTGGATTAGAGGATTGAGCACTCTTTATTTTTCCATACTAATCTTGCTTATAACTTATTCCTAATTTCTATGTGGAGTTTATGAATGCTAATGTGTTTGGTTGTGTATTTATTGTCTATATTTAAGACTGATGTATGCATTATATGTTTTATGAAGTAAAATAAGCTGCACTCAGTCCCCTTTTCCACACTAGTTCAACAGCAGCAACGATGTCTCTGGACCGCTTCTTTTAATTGAACTTGCTTGTGTAAATAAGCAGATTTACTATAGTTCCTACTAGGTGAATTGATAGTAGTATTGATTTGTAGCATGATGAATGAGTTTTCTCTTGCTTTCTCATGCAGAGTAGGGCACCCATATTAACGCTGTGCCATTTTGGAATTGTACCTGACCATCACAAAGCTCTTTGAACACCATTACCACTTTGTTTATCAGAGCTGTAAAGATGTACCTACTTGCATTATTTTAATCCAGATTAATCGTTTGTTCAATTTTTATGAATGTGCATTAAAAGATCAAGAAATCTTTATTGTCATTGTTGCATGAACAATGAAAATCAGTTTAGCAGCTCTCTGTTTAGTAGCAATT
>JAOUQZ010045679.1:0-10154 GCA_028564935.1 Neosilurus hyrtlii | reverse complement strand
TATATGTATATATATATATGTGTGTGTGTGTGTGTGTGTGTGTGTGTGTGTGTGTGTGTGTGTGTGTGTGTGTGTGTACACAGATGCAAACACATATACATCCATCCACATATACACACATGTACAGACATATACATTTATCCTATAATCCACCCTATTAGTCACAATAATTCAACACATATACACTTTAACTTTCAGATTTCAGAAGATAAGGAAATATTCTGAAAGCAATATTAATAATTTTACAGCTTCTGTTCTAGCATAGTATATTATTCTTGCAAGAAGAATAAATAAATAATTTTTGGCTGGATATAAGATTTTGATTAGACAGTGAATTTTTACAGTGTAGAAGTCACTGGGCAATACAGTACTAAGTTTTTTCAGTTTTCATCCCTGTGTGTACAACATCATCAAAAAGGCTTATACAGCAGATATAAAGAGTCCATGCAGCCTGGGCAAATAGCAGTGGCTTTTGGGGATGTTTACTGAAGCAAAGATAAAACATGGTGGGTCATTTCAAAAAACGGGTGCCATTTAGGTCCGCAATGTTTGATGGGATGCACAAGGCAAAAAAATGTGTCAAAATGTGTTTCCACAGTCTACATCTACTAAATCAAGTGTTCTTATCAACATAATATATCAGAAAATACTATTTTTAAAGAGCAACATAATATTTGAAATCAATTTTCAACAGTAGATGATCATTTTCATGATTGGTACTTCACTTCTGTTATCATCTTGATATGGACCTCTATCTATCTATCTATCTATCTATCTATCTATTCATCCATCCATCCATCCATCCATCCATCCATCCATCCATCCATCCATCCATCCATCTATCTATCTATGGGCAAGTGAGGTGAATGTGCTAGCCACTAAGCCACTGTGCAGCCACACAAACAAAAATATTTTAGGGAAAGAAAAAAGAAGAATACGACAATAGAATAACCTGGTTGCATAAGTATATTAAAGCCTTTTTGCTTATAATACAGTACTCAGTATCGTACAGGTGGGTAAACGTCTACCAGCTTAGTGAATCTCTGGCAATTTTATTCCACTTTTCTATGCAGAAATGCTGCAGTGTTATTAAATCTAAGGAGCTCTACTGTGCACAGTGCTCATCAAATCATTTCACCAGTTTTTCTGATAGATTTTATATCTGGGCTCTGACTGTGGCATTCCAAAGTGTTTGAACCTCTGCAGCCATTGCTGACTTGGATTTATGTTCTTGGGTAAATACTGTACTGGAAGGTGAAATCTTTCTTTCTCTTCGGCTTTTTAACAGAGGTCTTGAGTTTTTGTGGCAAAGCACTATAGATTGATTTGGGGGATGACTTGGTGAGCTCATGATCGAGAAGTCATGCATTCAAATTCCCTTTAGACTTGGGGAAGGTCTTAACCACAAGTGTACCTCTTTTCATTCAGCAGTATAAATGGGAACCGGTAAAAATACCGGGAAGGAAATCTGCGATGGACTAGCATCCCATTCAGAAGGAGTGAACTCCAGAGAATATGAGAAATAGCAAAGATTGCAGTGCCCTGTACTTGCTAAAGATTTTGGCAGCACCCTTATTGTTGCCATCGGTCTCATGTCAACCTTCTTGAAAAGTTTTCTTCATGTCATGTAGCACCTTTAGCCAGGAGGACTGGACACAGATTAGGAAGCAGAGATAAAGTGAACAGAAAGTGCTCTTTTATTTTACTTTTAAAGAATAGGTTATATGGGAGAATGGGGTGAGTGCAAGCCTTGGAAGTGAGGGTCAAAGATGAGGTGCTGGAGTCGAGCTAGAGTGGGGTTGGAGAGATGTGCTCCCTTAGACTGATAGCTGCCTGGAACGCTTCTTCCAGATGGAGTGAGTACTTTGTCACTGCTGGAATTGGTTGATAGATAATACTGAGTGAGATTTAGCATTGGGTAAAATCTGCTTACATGTGAGCTGAAACTATGCCATTTGATATGCCGTGATAACATTTGGGATGCTCCCTTTCCCCAACATGGGATAACATAAACTGAAGTGCCATTGAGGCTATTCATTTCCATCTGGGTTCATTTGGTAATGAAGCCCCCTAGCTTTGTGTAACAACTACACAGAACCACATTGCGTTAGATTTAATGCTCATCAAAGAAGGTGGTGTATGCACAGTGGTGAATTCTGCCTATTGACTACTTGCCTCATGGCAATATTTCTCAGGCTATAGAAGACAGGTATTTTGTCAATCATCAGTTAGCAAGTTACATGCATGGACAACAACCTTAGGGATTGCTTTATGCCTAGTTTTGTTACCTAGCTCCACACTCTTCAAAGGTCAGCCTCATTGTCTTCCTGCTCTTGGGACTTTCTGGTCCTTGCATTCTCCAGTGTATTACCCCATTCATCCCCCACAGTCTATCTAATATACGCAATCCTGCCTATATCTCACTTATCCCATGAATCCTGCATTCCAAAATATCTTCCCATGAATTATCTGGTTAGAAGCAAAGAAGGGGACTGCGTTTATGATCGATTATCATTTTTGTGTATTTTATATTTTGACATAATTTTTTATTCTTCTTTGATACTTATATACAGTACTTTTGCATTCCTGAAAATGTTCTCATGAATGTCCCCTGGCCTTGGTCAGCATGCCATGCCATGTTTTAATTTTTGTGTGGTTGCAATCGTGCAATTGTAAATAAATGTTTGTGAAATAAACAAATAAAATGAGCTTATAAGATTGTACTGAGTAACCTTTTAAGTGGTTCTGGTGAAGTGCTGGGGAGCGTGTGTGCAAGGACTGCTGGCCTGCTGTTTTTGCCTTTATGAGTCAGGGGTAGCTATTGATTGAGTAGATTCTCTTCTCTGGTGTCTTCAGATAACCCATGGACTGTACCTTGGGCAGCTCTGGTTGCAGTTTTAAGGGTTTACCACGAGCTCAGGCCTGAGAAATTCACACAGCACTTCAAAAGGGGATGAGATGGTCCTGCCAGGTGTTGGAGTGGTTGACCCCCTCATCAAGGAGGCATGAGTGGGTGGTAGAGTTGAAGAACAATGTCAGTTAGCTGTGGAAGGTTGCTGGCACCCATGAAAACCAAAGGGGAGAACCAGAGACTGCCAGTGGTCAGTGGTGGTGATGAAGACAATCTTGGGCTTAGCAGTAGGGTTGAGGTCAATCTGCCAATAGTATTTTTGTGAGGTTAAGGGTGGCAGTAAACTGGGCTTTCCAGAGCTGTTCAAGCTGTTGAGGCCATCTTCATGGGGCAGGGGCAGCTGTCAAGGTTTTCACCCTTTTGGGGGGTAGATTTTTTCCCCTTGATTTTTTCCTTTCCCCTGTAGCCAAATCCTATACATGTATGCTTTCCTATCATGCAGTCACCACCAACTAGGAAGGGTGAAGGGAAGTGATGCCAACCTAACATATATTCAGGAGCAGTGTAACACACTTCTGAGGAAAGTACTATGTGCCCCTTGTAGACGCCCATGATTGGTGAGTGATTGCTTTATGTCTCCGGGAAGGTTATATATGTTATGCCTTCCTCTCTGAGATTAGCTCTTATTGGCTCCCAGCCACAAATAGCTGTGTGCAACAACCCGGGCTCAAATGTGTGAACTCTTAGGTGATTGTGGCACACCTTGCTGCTGCTCCTCTCAGTATCAAATTCCAACATTTTATAAAATTATCTAAAGTCATTGCAGAGCCTGATGGTTACTTCGGGCTTGTAGACCATGACAATGGGGCTGTACTGGTGCTGGTGGATTCCTAGATGATGCAGTCCTGAGCACTTCTGACTTGATAGCCTGACAGCAGGCCTCTGAAATGTGGTATGACTACTGTCAGTGAATCACTCCCATGGGGGGGTGTGCTTTCATCTTGCATTGTAGGTGGTTGGTCCACCTGGGTTCTGCCAAAGACACGTCCCCAAACTGATCTTCCAGTTGGCTGGGTGCAAGCTCTCCCACTATCTCTGAAAAACACCTAGTAGAGAGCCAGAGCTTCTGTCCAATGCTTATGGTGACTGATGTGGTATATTACTGTGATGAGGATGTGATAAAATTTTGTCTCTCTAATTTAGTTATATTCAATTCCCACCCGTCAATTATTTCCTTTTGTATCACACAACCACCACCAACCTGGGTGGGGCATAAGCATGCACATGCCCCCTTTGTGACATTCTGCCTCTTTACAAACTGTTGCGCACGTGTATTTGGGGGTAACCTAACACAATCAGAGGGACAGTTCTATCCGCCCCTTGTACGAATGAGCTCACAGATGCCCATTGTTGGCTGGTGACTGCTGTGAGTGACAGGGAAGTGAGTGTATATCATCCCTCCCTCCCATGAGAGCTTGGCTAATTAGCTTCCATGGATTTCTGGTCACGGATGACTGCGGCATCAACCTAGATTTGAACCGGTGATCTCCAGGCTCATAGTCGCATACCTTGTCGATGTCAAATTGTCGATTTGTGTTTAACTTTACAAGTTAAGGTACTACTCCTAATGAATTGGCTTAAGTTATTATGTATAAGCATTTACTGAAAATTTAGCTGAATGGACAGAAAGCCACACAATGAAGACAATGATAAAGAAAAACATTGTCACCTGTACTGCTTTGCTTACAGATACAGACTGGACAAGACAAGACAGATAAGACAAGAGACCAATAACAATCAAGCAGTTTCTATTGCATCCTTACACATATAGAGAATTCTGTGTTAGCTTATGACACAGTAATACTTTTTCTTGTGTGGTAAGGTTCTAGTACATGAGTTTTGTGTTTTAAACTTATGTGGCAGTCTTGCTTATGAATTTTATTCATCTTTTGAAATACATACGTATGTGCCATCTGGGTAGTCATAATTTGCTGTTTATCTCCCAAATTGCGAACCTGCTCTTCCTAATTCTTTCAGTTCTCATAGTAACCCACTATTAGGCTCTATGAGTCTATAACATTCATTTTAATGCCCCTCTTAAACAAACAAACAAACAAACAAACAAACAAACAAATAAATGGACGAATAACTAACTAAATAAATAATTAAGTAAGTAAGTAAGTAATTAAGTAAATAAATAAATAAACGAATAAACAAGTAAGTAAGTAAGTAAGCAAGCAAGCAAGCAAGTAAACAAACAAACAAACAAATAAATAAACGGATAAATAAATAAGTAAGTAAGCAAACAAGCAAGCAAGTAAATAAATAAATAAATAGATACATAGATAAATAAATAGATAAACAAATAAACAAACAGACAAACAAACAAACAAATAAATAAATAAGTACACAAACAAACAAATAAATAAACGAATAAATAAATAAATAAATAACTAAATAAATAAATCAATCAGAGAACATTGCTGAACATGCTGTTGTCTTGCATTAGTGGTGGTCATTCCTAGTTCCCTGGAAAAGGAAAAAATTGCATAATGTACAGATGTATTTATGACCCAGGGTGGACTTTCGAAATGTGGCTCTATGATGTCCATACCCAGCCATTCAAAAGAGAACACAGCAGGCCAGGATCACAACTTTAAGTGTCTGGTAGTTCTTGGATTCTTCCACTAACAGGGCTTAATAGACCTGCTGTGCCTCCTTTATAAAGAATTGCGACAAGACGCTTGACTCCCTGGCCACCCTTCTCTGTTGGTGATATGTTCACAAGTGCTTATGAAGGCTTTAACATTGTGTCTCCTGAAGAGCTTGGTGAGGAGGTGCAGGAACTGTCAAGTGGGGCCAGGGTAGCAGAGTAGCGCAGTGGGTGGCACTTGACATAGTGGTGACTGTTCTTGGGTCACCACATGAAGCCCCTGGGACACCTCTTTCAAATGGCAGGTCGGGACAGGACAAAGCAGTAGAAGAGGTCTCACATGATTTATCTTTAATGTAATAAAAACCTTTGATGTAGATGTTTGGTCAAGGTGTTTACATTCACTGTATATAAGACACACAGACTATTTTTTAAGGAACATTTTACACCTACTCATTCATGCATTTATCTGTTCAACCAATAGTGTGGCTGCAATGCAATGCATAAAGTCATGCTGAGCCAGGCTGACTGTTTTGAGTAGTCTTGACATTAACCAGGAGTTTTGGGGAACAACTGTTGCTGGTGATTTTGATGTTCTGTTCTGTTGCATGATTGTTGGTTGCAGCCTGGTTTGAGTATTTTGATAAGTGGTAAGCTGCTTGGATGTTCACACACAACTAGGTTTTCCTCAAAATGGTGCTGTGAAGAAAAAAAATTCCAGGGGGCAGCAGTGCTTTGGACAGATTTGCCTTGCTGATGAGGTCAAATGAGAATGGCCAGACTGGGTTGGGCATACAGAGGACCTATAGTGTCAAACCTTGAAGTAACTGGGCTAGGTCAGCAGAATTGATTTTAACAGGAAGAAACCAACAGAAAGCTGAGGCTACAGGTCACAGGATCATTACAACATAGCCTGGTCTGATGAATCTTGGGTTCTGGCTGGAAGATCATAGGGTCTGATTTTGGCACCAAAAACATGAATCCTTGAACCAAACCTGCCTGGTCTCAACAGTCCAGATTGCTGGAGGTGGTATAATGGTGTGGGGAACGTTTTCTTGTCACAGTATGGTAGTGTAGTGGTTAGCACACACACCTCATAGTAATAAGGGCCTGGGTTTGAGTTATGGGCTTGGCAAGGACGTCTCTGTGTGGAGTTTGCATGTTCTCCCCGTACTTGCGGGGGTTTCCTCCAGGTACTCCAATTTCCTCCCACAGTCCAAAAGCATGCGCCTTAGGCTAATTCACTGTTCCAAATTGCCCATAGATGTGAGTGTATATGTAATTGGTTGTGTTTGTGTTGGCCTTGACAACTGGTCTGGTAAGCTGTTCAGGGTGTAACCTGCCTTTGTCCAGTGATGGCTGAGATAGACTCCAGCCTATCCATTTTACCCTAGTAGGATTTTGCAGTTCGGCAAATGAGTGGATGAATGTGGGCCTTTAATTCCAGGTAATCTTAATTTTAGTGCCATAGCCTATTTGAGTATTGCTGTTAAAAATGTTAATTCCTTAATGACCACGACATCTTGTAACGTTTATGTTTAGCATGATAGTGCACCATGTCACACAGCAGAAGTCATCTGAAACTGGTTTACGAACATGACAATGAGTGTAATTTCCTGGATCTGAATCCACTCAAGCATCTCTGGGATGTGTAAGTTCCCTACACTGTCAAGTATTACATGAGTGATCTGAGGCTATGTCCAGTATGATTTCATCTCCATTTGGGTGAATCCGAATGAAATTCAACCGCAAAGGTATATCCATGTGTAATGAAAATCCAAGATTTGGTCCACTCATCATGCATGATTAGTGAAATCACAGACAAAGATGCAGGTGAGCACAAGTAGGACAGCCAGCTATGACTCTCACACTTACAGACACACACGTGCGCACATACACACATACATTTGTCATTGTATTCTTGTAAGAACCAGACACAGACATAATTATTCATGCATTTCATTAATGCTATGCCTAGCGATATGTGACCATAACCCCAAGACCAGTATCAAAAATCTTTTGGATCTTTTTATTATCAGAGTTGTCTTAATGGGGACCGTTAATTAACCTGGCCTATGTCTTTGCCTACTTTCTGGAGAAATTGTGTTAACTACTGACAGATTGACAGATGCTACAAATATGCAGCTCAGTGTACGGCAGCAGCTAACAGAAACACAAAGAAACATTACAGTCTTTCTCTAATTGGCAGCTCTTCCTAAACATAAGGTTCTATGTCCATTTCTACCAATCTCAGGCTGTTAATTCCTGTCACATGACCAGATGATAATCGCCTGTTTGGTCACTGTTTAATCACTGATTAGCCTAATCGTGTGATGGTCATCTTTTATGAATACGGACCTGTGTATTTCCAGTGCACCACAGTGTTTAACATTGAATATTCATAAACAAACTGATAATATTGTACAGTTTTTACAAACTGATATTGTAAAAAAAAAAAAAAAAAGAGCTAAGTAATATCAGGGTACATTGTCGCATATCAAAACACAGACTTCCCAATGTGCTGCTCAGTAATGGACAATGCTTGTTGCTCAGAGGAGACAAAAAGGCAACACAAAATTGTCTTTGTTCAACCCTTTATTAAAAATTTTAAATATAGAGGATGCATATTGTTCTCAGTCAAACAGACCATGATCTGTCAGTTTACAAGTTCATATTATTTTAATTTTGTATTTTTTATCGAGTTGTAATTTTGAGAAATCTGTTGTATGGCAGGGGCAATGGTGGCCTGGTGGTAGGGTGCTGGTTTACTGTTTAAAAGGTTGGGGGTTCAAGCCCCACACCATCACAGTCACTGCTGTCCCCCCGGTTCTGCTAACTGGGTTATTAAAGGCCAGCCATGTCTTTCACTGTCTGTGGTGAGAGGCATGTAAAAGAACCACTGCTGTCGTTCATAAAGAGTAGGCCATTAAATTCCCGTCAGTGTGTTTCTGCCCTGCGATGGCCTAGCGAGCTATCCAGGGTGTACTCTGCCCTCACCCAAAGTCGGCTGAGACCCTAATTAGGATTAAGCGATTTGTTAGTTTACAGGTTCATGTTATTTCAGTTTTTGTATTTTTGATATAGTTGTAATTTTAATGAACATGTTGTATGACAGGTGTTTTAGTATTATTTTTTAAAACATAGAAGATGGACATAGAACTTCACAGTACTGACATTACTGAGACACAAAGATCTATATCCTAGATGGAACTTTATGATTTAATTGATCGAATGATTTTGAAAATTAAAATGGCCCATCCTCGCTTTAGCATATTGATATTTCCAAATTGCAGCCTTAAAACACTTTCACAAGAGTTGCAGGATAAGACCTTTCCACACATGTATTTTCCCCTAGAAAGGAATATTAAGACATATCCATGGAGCTGAAAGATACAAGACAGCAAAACTTCAAATGCATTTTTCTCAGTTTCGTAAAATGTGCACATAGGCCTGGGTAATTCTCAGCCCTCGAATTATTAACGCGGTAAACTAATGCTATGGCTATAACTATATCTACCCATGACCCCGAGACCAGTAACAAAAATTTAATCTTTTCTATCTTTTTTGTTATCAGAATTGCCTTAATGGGCACGTATTTTGGCAAAGTCAAAACTGTCACTTATTCCTACACACACACACACACACACACACACACACACACACACACACACACACACACACACCTTTCTATCTCTCTCTCTATCTCTCTCTCTCTTTCTCTCTCTCTTTTTAAAAATACACAGCCTTAGGGTACAAAACCCCGCACAGCTAACATGGCAGGTTAAGAAAACACACATTCTCATATACACTTAAATCATATCTGATATCATAAAAATATCAGATAAAAATGTATGTTTGATGTTAAAATGTATGTTATCTGTATGTTGGACATAAAAATCAGCCTGAATGGCTGTGAACTGCTCAGTCACTGATGTTCTTAGATACAAGTTCAAGTACTCATCTCATCACTCACTCATTTGCTGAACCACTTAATCTCACTAAGGTCATAGGGAGGCTGGAGTCTATCTCAGCCAACACCAGACGAAGGCAAGGCTCACCGTGAACAGCTCACCAGACCATCGCAGAACAGCCCACACATGTCCATTCACACGTACATACACACCTAGGGGCAATTTGGAACAGCCAATTAGCCTAATGTGCATGTCTTTGGACTATAGGAGGAAACTGGAGTACCTGGAGGAAACCCACACAAGCAAGGGGAGAACATGCAAACTCCACACAGAAATGCCCGAGGCAGGGAACTGAACTCTGGACCCTCTTGTTGGGAGGCACACGGGATAAGCACTTTTGAATTGAAAGATAGAGTTGGTTAGATTTACTACGCCTGAGGTGCCACAGAGGAATACGTTTTTCCTGTTGAGTGAGAAGTTTTGAAAACATTACAAAATAAGCTGTAAGTTAAAAATGTTCACCATATAATGTATACTGATAATGACAGTTATAGACTAAATGTGAGGAAACATTTTCAAACCTCACTCACTCACTCACTCACTCACTCCCTCACTCACTCACTCACTCATTCACTCATTCACACACTCACTCACTCCCTCACTCACTCATTCACTCTTTCACTCATTCACACACTCACTCACTCCCTCACTCACTCACTCATTCACTCATTCACTCTTT
>JAOUQZ010045678.1:0-10154 GCA_028564935.1 Neosilurus hyrtlii | reverse complement strand
GGGTTCTGGTTTGGTGACCATAGGATCTCGTCTCTGCTCTTTGCGGATGATGTTGTCCTTTTGGCTTCATCGAGCCAGGACCTTCAGCTCTCGCTGGAGCGATTTGCGACTGAGTGTGAAGCAAATGGGATGAGAATCAGCACCTCCAAGTCTGAGACCATGGTTCTCAATCGGAAAAGGGTGGAATGCACCCTCCGGGTCGGGAATGAGGTGAAGATGAAGATGAAGTCTATCCTATTGCCATATCTTCCTCTTGTTTCACACATACACCCGGCTGTCTATATTATATCATATAAAAGATTCATCAGACCAGTCCACCTTTTTCCATTGCACCATGAACCAGTTCTGATGCTCACGTGTCCATTGTAGGCACTTCTAGTGATGGACAGAGGTCAAGCATGTCCAACTGCATGACTGACTGCTCTGCTGCTAGGCAGATTCATATGCACTACACTGTGTGTTCAGACTCCTTTCTATCATAGCCAGCGATACTTTCAATAACTAATTTTCAAAATTTCATCACACAGGCTTGTCTTCACTTCACATGCACGTCAATGAGCGAGCTGTGCTAAATTGCTACTGTGTCCCTTCTTTTATAATGCTTTCATTTTTTCTGAATCATTAAATGAGGCTAGAGACAACTTTATCACTTCATGATGAATCAATTACTTTCATTGAAACCACTGCTTATTTAATAATTGATAACGCTATTTGCAGGGCAATCATAGTCCAATTTTTTTAAGACTAGAACAATGACATATTTACTCCATGCGTCATGATCCCACGTCTCACCACTATGGGAGCTGTCGTTCTGGGTTTGTTTTCCTGTTTTTCCATATGTATCTCCAGGCTGACAGGCGTGGCCTTGCCTCCTCCCCTGCTTCCAATTATGTCCACACCCCTACTATTTATATTTCAGAAGATCCTCTCCCCAGTGTTGGATCATTGATTTTGTCACTCCCCACATCTGCTCTTCTGATTTTATGTTTGCCTTGGAGCTCAAAATAAAGATCTCAGTTTTTTCACCTCCACTAGTGATGGCGAGATATAGCTTTTTGAAGCCCTGAAGCCTTCCAGCCAAATGGTTCACAAAAAGGTCCATTTCTTGAGGCTTCATGTGCACACAAACCCTCCTGCTGGTCAAAGACTGTTCAACAGTCAGATTTATCATAGGTAATTTTATCAATTTGTAATACACACAAGACTGTCCTGCAACAGTGCAGCCATGGGAATGACTGCCAAATAAAATAAATTAATTCATCTTAATAAATGCATTTCATATATCATTCATGTATTCATTCATATAAATGAAAGTTCTATTTTTGTTTATTTTGTTAAATAATTTTATAATTGTTTGAATAACTCATAATGACAGTGAAACAATTGTTTTCAAACTGTTGCAGTGTTTTAATAAGGTAAGGAGCAGTGAATGTGCTTGTGAACATGAAGAGGGTGGTGAATGTGCTTGTGAACATGAAGAGGGCAGTGAATGTGCTTGTGCAACTAACGGACTTTATTCATTTTTATTCAGTAAGAAAATATGTTCCACTGAGCTGGGGTTCAGATGATTCCTTCTTTTAGAAACAACTACTCCTGCTTTGGAGAAAACTCCTTCACAGAGTACAGATGGTGCAGGGGTGTACAAGAACTGCACAGTAAGTTTGTACGAGTTTCGATAAATGCTCTTTTGCCTCTCACAATACTAAAGGGAGTCCTCCATCCTGGAATGTTTGGTTCTGACAAAAATCTCTGGACTTCGAGTGTGGCATCAGCAGTCACATTGTGGTTTATTCTGGTCTCCTTCACTGTGGCATCTAAATAACCCCAAAGTTTGTTTTCTTAGAAGCATAAACAGATTGTGTAAGTGAGAGTCATTATTAATCCATGTTGACCTTAAACCAAAGCAAAAAATATTACCAGGTCTTTCAATTACAGCATCCTGTGATGATGTTGATGCTGCAGCTGGAGATGATTGGGACCTTATAACAATGGTACATTCAGATGTAAGTCATTTGACAGCATTAGTGGCCTTTGTTGGGCTAAAGAAACCAGTTTGTTTGAAGCAAGGATCCAGCAAGGTGGCCAGCAATATGATGCTCATATTTTGCAGGTTTTTAAGCCTTTCCCTTAGGAGCATGATGAGGTGCCCACCCAGTTCCCTTGCCAATGAGATTGTGGCATGTTTTGCCTCCTCCTGGATCATGTACTATACCATTTTTAATAATGGTATCACTTTTGAGCCAGATACCTTTATTTCCTCTGACAGCTCCACAATGGCTTTATTGAAGGGTGAGAGAATTGACAGGCATGCAGTAACATTATTATATCCAACAGATTCGCTGGAGAATGTGAAATGTGCTCTTCCACCTGCTTTCTACATTCTGAAGCAGTTTTAGTTTGGGTCTCCCTATCTGCTCCTAAACAAGAGCAAGTTTCTCTTTTAAAGACAAAAAAGTACATGATGTTTTTGTGACATGCAGTAATATAAAACAAATAATATATGAACATGAACTAACTTTTGCAGTTGTGCTGCTTTGGAAATTATTTTTGATGTTATTCCCCATTCCTCCATGAGGGATATCATTACACAAGCTAAGTTTTCTGCTGTGTGTGCCTGTGGAAATTTCACTGCACTTAGTAAAGCTGACTGGAGACAGGTGTATCCATCCATATAATGGAATGTCACAGCCAGGTAGGCATCCATGTTAATAGATGTCCACATATCTTCTGTTAAGCTGACTGCTACATTCTGGACTGCAGCTTTGGCTTTCTCTTTCTCTATCTTTTCCTCAACCTCAAGGAAAAATTAAGTTTAAAAGAAGAAAGAAATAATCCATGTTACATTAGTACTCTCATTCTTCATCCATTTTACCAAGCATACCTTTCTTGTTGGGAGGACATAGGTTGGATTCAGTTTTGCCACAAACTCCCTAAATCCTGTGTCCTCCACTATGCTGAACTCTTCTTGTGTCTTTGACAATCATTGACACCAAGGCCTCATCCAGCTCCCTCTTTTTGGTCACTGGGAGAAAAGGGTGTTCTAAAATATACTGTTAGTTCTGTCCATTTCATTATTATAGTTGATTAGGAAATATGTCAGGAATGGAAAAGTATGTTCCTACAGTGGATATTTTTGAATTACTCATTTGGGCTGGATCCAGCCACATTCCCCTCCTTATTTTTATATAAAGCACAAAAATGCCTCAGCATAGATGAGGTGTTGTTGTTGTACCTCAATTCTTTAGCACACAACAAACACTTTGCCTTGGATTAAAGGAAAAGACAGAAAAAAATATAAAATGTTGTACAACAAACATAAAACATGTAACAATGTTACTAAGTTAGTAAGTGTACTTACCTTATTGGGAGAGATCAGATCAAAATGTTCCCACACGGGGGAAAACTTTCTCTTTTTCTCACAGGCTCCATCAAAATAAGCAGCAATATAACCAAATGCACCTATACGTCACACACAAACCAACAATTCTCCAACACTATCCCACGAAATGTGAGCAGATCCATATATATGTTCATACATCATGCCAATACTTGAACCACTTCCTGAACCAGTGAGGCTTTGAACATCATCAGTGATCTCACTCACCATAAATAACAAGCATCGATACGCACCTCACTGAACACTTCCGGGATTTCTTGAAACACGCTCCAAGGCATTGGCATGGTTCAGCCCAACACTAGCCTCCACTCTGCCTCTGTTTTCCTGCATTGGGGTCAAACTCAGCTTGTCTACTCCTGACAGAACGAACCAACCAGACATGGACCCAGCAGACATCAGCCAAGCCTTCCTTGCCATGAGCCAACAGAGAATACTACACAGTTGACATGAGCAGGACATACAACAGCTCTCTGCTCTTTTCGATGCTCTGGAGGGTATCCTGGCCAGAATTGAACGAGTTTGTTCTCACTTTCCAACCACACCACCACCCACTGCCAGTGCCACACCTCTCCCCACTCCTCCGACCATGACACTAGCCTCTTCCAGAGAGCCTCAAGTTCCTCTGCCTGAATGTTATGATTCAGGTACCTGTAGTGCCTTCCTTCACCAGTGTTCCTTAGTGTTTGAGTTCCAGCCCTCCTCCTACCCTTTAGACTGTTCCCAGATAGCCTACATGCTCAGCCTTCTCACTGATCAGCTAGAACATGGGAAAGGGCTCAGTGGGAGAATCTATTGTTTGCCAGGCAGACCTAAGCTGAATTCATCTCTGAGATGAAGTGAGTGTTTGACCATTCTGTTGTTGGTCAGGAAGAAGGGGCTAAGTTGTTTACCTGTCTCAGGGAAAGTGGAGTGTGGCTGATTATTCAGTTGACCTTAGCTCCTTAGCTGCCCAAACTGACTGGAGTGACAGCCCCCTCCAGGAGGCTTTCCACCAGGGCCTGAACAATGAGGTTAAGTACATGCTGGTGGCTCGGGAGGAGTGTACAAGGCTCATTGAGCTTACTGACCTGGCCATTTGTCTGGATAATCATCTTCAGGAGCACCAGCAAGAAAAGATGAAGGCAGACCACTGGCATTTCACAATTCAGTGCACCACCACTTCATATCACTCCTCAGGTGTGGAGCTCCCTGCTGCTTTAGCAATGCCTGATCCCACTTCTTCTGGGGATGCTGTTTCTCCCTCTTCCCCTGAGGAACCCATGCATATTAGCCGTGGGTGACTTACACCTGTTGAAAGACAGTGATGGATCTGAGCAGGGCTCTGCGTCTACTGCGTGGAGAAGGGTCATGTCCTAGCCGCTTCTTTCTTATGACCAAAAAGCCAGACTCACTAGCTGTTGTCAGGGTGCTAGTGAGTTATACCCATTCCTGTCTCAATCCCTGATCTAGTATATGCTGAAGGTCACTATCTGGGTGAGAGGTCGTCTATTTTCACTCCTTGCCCCTGTTGACTTTGGAGCACATGAAGACCTAATTGACATTGTGGAGAAGCTTTGGATTCCCTCTGAGCACCTTTCCCACTTCCCCTCTTACTGCTTTAGAGGCTAGTTCCCTTGATGGTGGGCATTTGGCATGGGTTACTCATCAGACAGTCCCCCTGGAGCTGCTTTTGTTGGGAAACCATCAGGAGACCATCCAGCATTATCTGTTCCTATCCTCCTGCTGTTCCAGTAGTCCTTGGCCTCTCCTGGCTTTGCAGGCACAATCCAAGTTTGACAGGCCCGGGTTGTGAATTCTTGTTTCATGTTCTGCCATGCTTCCTATCTACACTCTGCTAACCATCCTGTGACCACTCCTCAGCCTGAGGAGGTGTTGCTACCGGATTTGTCTTTAATCCCTGCTATCTACCATGATCTGGGAGAGGTTTTCAGTAAACAATATGCTTTGTCCCTGCCTCCTCACCATCCCTATGATTGCTTCATCGACCTCCTTCCAGGTGTGCCTTTTCCCTCCAGCCGCCTGTACAACTTTTCTCATCCAGAACATGAGACCATGAAGAGGTATATAAGCGAATCATCCCTCTTCATCTCCCCGTGGTGATGGATTATTTTTTGTTGAGAAGAAGGACAAGTCACTCCGTCCCTGTATTGACTACAGGGGACTTAAATGTATCACTGTCCGAAATAAGTATCCTCTCCCTCTGATCAACTTTGCCTTTGAGCCATGTATGGCGCCACAGTGTTCACCAAGCTGGACTTGCAGAATGCTTACCACCTTGTCCACGTAATTTTGATGATCACTTTGAATGATTCATCACTTTGAATATTTAGTTCATCCTGTTTTTTTTTTTTACCATTTCCCTAGCCATGTTTCAAGCCTTCATTAAAGATTTTCTTTGGGAGTTTTTTCATTGTTTTGTTTTTGTTTATGTTGATGATATTTAGATTTTTTTCTCGTGGTATGCGAGAGCATGTTCAGCATGTCACCATGGTCCTTCAGAGAATTCTCGACAACAACCTCTATGTGAAGGGGAGAAGTGTCATTATTGAGGAAGGCTGGGTTAAACCAGATCTTGAGAAGGTCACGGCTGTTTTGTAGTGGCCCACTCCCTGAGAACCTGAAACAACTCTGTGTTTTTTGGGTTTTGCAAATTTTTACAGGTGATTCATCCAGGTTGCTGCCCCTGGTCCCCAGAGGCTGAAAGGGCTTTTTTACATCTCAAGCAACTCTTCATTTCTGACCCAGTCCTAATTCACCCTTATCCCTCAAGGCCTCTCAGCATTCTGCCGAGGGCCAAAGCTTCATCCCTGTGCATTTTTCTCCAGATGCTTGACCCCAGTAGAATGCAATTATGATGTGGGTAACTGTGAGCTGGTGGCCATTAAGCTGGCCTTGAAGGAATAGCACCACTGGCTTGAGGGTTCTGAACAGCCATTTCTAGTCTAAACAGACCATAAGAACCTGGCCTATATTCAATCAGCCAATTGTCTCAACTCCCGCCAGGTCAAATGGGCCCTTTTTTTTTTTGGCCGTTTCAATTTTTCCATTACCTACCAGCTGGGGTCCTGGAATGTTAAGTCCTATGCCCTTTCATGCCAGTTCTGCCCCAGGGCCTCCTCACTCTAGCAGGTCCTAGCATCCCCAAGTCCTGTATGCTAGCTATGGTCTTCTGGAAAATAAACTCAAGCAGGTAATCCGCCAGCTAGCAAGCCCAGATGACTCAACCTGACCTTGGAACGGGACCCCGCTGGTCATCTCGTTGTGCCTGATGATGTTTGTACTCGGGTACTTCAATGGGCTCATAAATCCTGGTTCTCCTGCCACCCTGGCACAGGTTGGACCCTCACTCTCCTCAAGTGCCACTTCTGGTGGCCCACTATGGTACCTGACACCTGCTCCTTTGTTGCTGCCTGCTCTGTCTGTGCTAGAGACAACTCTTCATCTCGAGCCTCATCTGGATTGCTATGTCCACTACCAGTCCCTGGTAGTCCCTGGTCCCACATCACTCTTGATTTTGTCACTGGGCTCCATCCCTTGCAAGGTAACAACACCATTCTCACTATTATTGACCATTTCTCTAAATGTGTTTACTTCATTGCCTTGCCTAAACTGCCATCTGCCAAGCAAACTGCTTCAAAATGTTGCTCATTTACACAGCATCCCTAGTGACCTTGTTTCAGCTCAGGGTCCCCAGTTTACTTCTCAAGTGTGGAGAGCCTTCTGCCAGGCCCAGGGTGCAACGGTGAGCCTCTCTTCAGGGCAGTGGTGGCTTAGTGGTTAAGGCAATGGGTTACTAACCCAAAGATCAGCGGTTCAATCCCCACTATCACCACTGTTGGGCCCTTGAGCAAGACCCTTAACCCCTTAATTGCTCAGCTGTATAAAAATGATAATTGTTAGTTGCTTTGGATAAGAGTGTCTGCCAAATGCTGTAAATGTAAATGATTTCACCTGCAGTCCAATGGCCAATCAGAAAGAGCCAATCAGGAGTTGGAAACCACCCTCCATTGTGTTGCTGCTCACTGTCATTCCTCTTGGAGCACTTACCTGGCCTGGGTCGAGTATGCCCACAACTCCCTCAACAGCACTGCCAGAGGTATGACACCTTTTGAGTGTGCTTTTGGCTATCTCCCCCATTGTTCCCAGCTCAGGAATCAGAGATTACTGATCCCTCAGTCCAGTCTCATCTACGGCGGTAAAGGAGAATATAGAAGAAGGCTCATTCAGCCTTCTTCTGTTCCACATCTCACAACCAATGTCTGGCTTGCCATCATCATGTCCTGGCTCTACAATTCCATCCTGGTCAGCGTGTGTGGCTATCTGCCAAGAACATTTCCCTATGGACGGAGTCTTGTAAGTTCTTACCCAGGTACACTGGCCTATTTAAAGTGGTAAGGATTATTAACCTTAACATAAAGCTGAGACTCCAGCTTCCCAGCTACATGAGGATCCACCCAACTTTTGACGTTTCCCAACTCAAACCTGAGTCCTCCAGCCCTCTGAACCCTCCAGCTGCTCCCTCACCACCTGCCTGATGATCATCTTGTTGATGATCATCCTGCCTACATGGTCAGACACCAGCTAGGCAGGATGATCATCTTGTTGATGATCATCCTGCCTACATGGTCAGACACCAGCTGGACATTGAGGCCGAGGTTTTTAATACCTCATTGATTGGGAAGGATTTGGTCCAGTTGTTGGGTTTCCCATAAGTTCATTTGGTCCCCTCCCTCATCTCCGATTTCTATCGCAAAAAATCATGGCAAGCCTGGTGGCCCGCCAGGTGGCATTCATTGAGAGGGTGGTACTATCATGACCCCACATGTCTCACCACTACGGGAGCTGTTGTTCTGGGTTTTCTTTTCCTTTTTTTTCTATGTGTATCTCTAGGCTGACAGACCCTTAGGCCTTGCCTTCTCCCCTGCTTCCAATTATCTCCACACCCCTGCTGCTTATCTGAACTCCTATTTATACTCCAGCAGATACTCTCCTTTGTGTTGATTCATTGATTTTGTCACAGCCTGTGAATCTGTCTACAACCAACTTTGAGTTTTCTCTGTTTATCTGTCTACCTGCCTGCTCTGCACCAGCAAGTGACACCAGCCTGTACTGTCTGTACTATACCTTCATCTGCTCTTCTGATTTTTTGTTTGCCTTGAAGCTCAAAATAAAGATCTTAGTTTCTTTACCTCTACTCTGCCTCTGTTGTGCTGCATTTGGGTCCAACTCAGCTTGCCTACTCCTGACACTATGTAGAAAAAATTACAGCTCATACACTAAAACAAGAACTCATTTTTGAAGCCCATGCAGATTTATTTATGGAGACAGATTTTTAAGTTGTTCAATATTTTGAGACAGCACTGTGGGCCCATACTCTACACTCAAACTATGTACTACCAGATGTTCATGTAGGCTTTTGTCCTGGGCTTTTTCCCACAAGGACATTTCAATGGGAGATTGGAGACCCAGTGGGTATAATATCGCAGACATCAGCTGCGTCCTGTCACTAGTCCTAGAGAGAAAAAAATCTACTGGCCACACAATATAATAAATTCCCCTATCATTCCCCTATCATGAACATAAACAGCTTCTAATCAAGATACTGTGTTCAGATGTTTTCTAGGATTTTGGTTTTTATAATAACAGAGATTGGGGATACATGCTGGATGCATCTTGATTAAAAAAATACAGTATATATTTTGTGCATTATATATTCAATACTGGTTCTGGTGGTGTGGTGGTTAGGGTGCTGGGTTCATGAGTCATGGATTTGAATCCCTGTTATACCCCCACCATGCTAAGACCGCTGTTCATGGTCTTAACCACAAGTGTGCCTCTGTCCACTCAGTAGTATAAATGGGTACCAGTAAAAAAATACTTAGAAGGTAACCTGCAATTGACTAGCATTGACAAGTATTTTCTACTTTCGGCGCTGTTGAAGTCGGCCGACGTCGCGACTGCTCCTACCACATTTTTCTTTGTTTTTGTTTTCTTAAGTAAATTTATAATTCATGGAACCGGCTAATTCATCAGCATAGAGTGCATTTGTTACGATAGAGATACTTTTATTTCTATTGGTGTACAATGTACTCACAATTCGACGTTTTTAACCCCGGATCCGAGCTGGCCGAATGAGATCCTGAGGCAGAACAAAGGACGGGACCTTAAGCGGCGGCCCCGGGGAAAGCAAGCCGGCATCAGGAACAGGCTGAGAGCTCATGCACACCGCACACCTCTGCCCAGCATTCTGCTCGCCAACGTCTAGTCTCTGGAGAATAAGCTAGACGCCATCTTCCTAATGCCTAAATATAAACAAAGGCTCAAGCAGGAAGTTCTGGCTCGGAGGGAGGTGTCATGCTGGACAGACCAATCGGAGGCCGCTCTGCAGGTCGCTCTGGATGACGCAGACTGGGACATGTTCTGGTGCAGTTCTGATGACGTCAACATGTTTATGGAAGCGGTTGTGGGATTCGTAGGAAAACTGGTGGACGACACGGTTCAGAAGACCACCATCAGAACGTTTCCGAACCAGAAGCCATGGGTGGATAAATCCATCCATGATGCTCTGAGATCCCAATCCGCGGCGTGCAACATGGGGTTTGCCAGTGGAAACATGGACGAGTACAAGGCCGCGTCCTGCAGCATGCGCAGAGTGGTGAAGGAGGCTAAACAGCGCTACACACAGAAACTAGAGTCACAATTCCAACAGAGTGGCTCTAGGAGTCTGTGGCAGGGACTGAGGAACATGACGGACTAC
>JAOUQZ010045677.1:0-10155 GCA_028564935.1 Neosilurus hyrtlii | reverse complement strand
TCGCGGGGAGGCTGGCGCCCATCTCAGCCGACTCTGGGCGAGGGCGGGGTACACCCTGGACAGCTCGCCAGGATATCGCAGGGCACAAACAAACAAACAAACCAAAAAAAAAACCTTATAACAGAAGCATAGATTACTCTATGTAAAGCTGCTTTGTGACAATATCAATTGTAAAATGTGCTATACAAATAAAACTGAATTGAATTTAAAACTGCCTTGTTTCCATCATTACTATGACAGCATGAGCCATCCACAAAGAGGACACACTGAGCATTCAGCTGTGGTTATGCTTCTTAGTCTGGTCTAGCTTTAAGATATTTTTCTGTCTCTTAAACACAAGCATGTGGAACTTACTTTCCTGAGAGCACTAATTTGCAAGATTTGTTGTGTGGCACTTCTCAATTGTTAGCTCTGGGGCTGCTAGAATACATCATAGCCTGTTTTTCAGGCATTCGTTCTCTTGAAATTTTGACTGGTCAACAATGCATGCAAGGCATGGGAAGTGTACAGGGTCACTGGATGCCCCATCTTAATTGATGATGCCTTTTAATAGGCAAATGCTGCTGCTGCCAATCCTTGATAGCATGGTGGCATACCCTTCTCCATTCTATTGAGTGCTGTACTATAGTATACTACAGGTATCTTCCCATGCCTTTTTGTTCCTGTGTTAGCACTGCTGATGCAAATCCTTTTTTTTCAGATCCATATAAATGTAATATATAAATATAAATCCGCCAGTGCAGATGGCAAGGCTGCCTTCAGCATGTCAAATAGTGCTTTAGTTTCCTCAATCCATGTGACTGTATTTTCATATCGAAATTACAAATCCATGGTCTATTAAACCAGTTAAACTCAAGAAGGATTGGCTTTGCTTAACAGTCTGGGAACAGTCTGGGAACAGTCTGGGAGCCATTTGGATTGTTTTAATGTGTTCCGGAGAAATCGTTCATGTAGTGCCTTCGAGCACTCTACCTCGGTATTCTGCCTTTTGCTGGCAGAATTGCAAGTTTTGCTTACTTACTTTGTGTCCTTTTTTTGTCAGAATTTTTAGGATTTTCAGAGTCCATCACACATTGTTCCTTAGTTTGGCTGCAAATAAATAAAATATCTACATATTGCAGGATAGTACTGAACACATCCAGACCGGCCAGGTCTTGAACCAGAAACTGATGGACTTTCTCAATAACCTTGTGGCAGTCTCATGTATGCATATTGTTGTCCGCCACTGGTAAAAGTAAACAAAAAAAAAACAGTGAATCTGGATGCAACGGAACACTAAAGAATGCTGAGCACATATGAATTACTGTATACCATTTTGTCCCTGCTGGAATTTTAGACAACAGGGTGTGTGGATCAGGGACTACTGGAGTTTCTGCTATAACCACTTAGTTTATTGGTCGCAAATCATTAACCAGTCTCCATTTGTATGAATTTGGTTTTCTGACTAGAAAGATGGAACTGTTGTACTGGCTTTTTGCTGGGGTCAGGACTCTTGCTTCTACTAATCCCTTAATAATCCCCTCTATTCCTATTATTGCTTGCTTTGACAGAGGATACTATCTATGATATAGCAGTTGTGCTCCTGGTTTAAGGTGTATCTTAACCAAACCTGCTGACTTTACTAACCCTACATCTGTTGGGCGTTTTGTCCATGACTGTTCCTCTACTTGTGCTAATGGGTCCCTCTTTCTTCCTCTGTGAGCTCTTGCTCTTCTGCCCATTGGAGCAATTGTTTTACTTTGCCCTTCTCTATCCTCACATTCTCAGCCTTGCTTATCAGTACAGTGTATGGTTTTACCTCATCTACCACTGTCTGCTCTATCTTGAGAAATTCTGTCTAGTAAAAAATTTACTGTCCTCCCTGCCCTGTCCGACCTGTGTCTATTGCGTCACCTGATTTGCTTCCTTCACCATTGGCTCTAGCTCTTTTGATTTAAAATTCTGCCTGATCAGCAGGAAGACATGGTGAGCAGCATCAGGGATTTGGTACCACTGTCAAAGTTGTGTTGGCATTTGAAGTGTAGCAGTAATCCCTTGGGGCCCAACTATGAGGTTCATTGCTCTGAGAGTGTATTGTGTCTTTGCCACTTGTTCATCCCACATGACCTCATACTCTTCATTTAGTCCCTCTTCATCATACATCATTGTGCAGTGCCATGGCTCTCTGCTTGGTTGACAATTAGGTCGCATTTTGATGAGCCAGGCCTTCCATTGTTCATATAGGTCTCTTATTTCACTTTGTGTGTTGTTCTGCTCCAGCCAGTACACTTTGTCCATCATACATCTCTCCATCATGATCATTTGTTTCCATCATGAGGCATTGCTCTGGGAGTTCTATCCAGACTCCCCTTTCTCCACACTGTACTTTAGCTCCTAGTTTACAGAGCACATCTCTTCCAAGTAAATTTGCTGGAGTATCTCTGGGGAAGGGGGGGGGGGGGGGTTGTGTTGCTTGCACTGTCACTACTTGTTTGTTTAGTTCTTGAGGTTCAGTAAATCGTAAAGTCTGTGTTTTCTCTGAGAAGCCTACTGTTTTTTTAATGCTTTACTTGAGAGAGGAGCTTTAAGCCTTCTTTGCCTATACTTGTATACATTGCACCTGTGTCATGTAAAAATGAACAAATTTTTCTTCCCACTAGCATTCAGATGGTGGGTTCTTGAGCAGGGTGCAGTGAGATGACATACTGCACTAGCTCCCCCTCTGGCTTCCCCTGGCCGCTTCACATGCAATCCAGGGTGGCCCCATGGGGCCTGCTCCTGAGTTAACCGGTCCTTGGGGCAACTGATTGTGCCCAATCTGGTTTCCTTATTCTTGATATCCTTGATTCTACAAAAGAGGTTGAGAGCTTCTAAGCTTGCCTAATTAAAGGAAAATAGATATTTGTGAATCGCGCGATTTCCTGTTCCTCCTCGATTCCACTCTTTGTCACCTTTGATCTCATTTATAATATTTTGTAAAAGTTGTATTATATATACTAGTCTGAGATAGCCAAATTTTCACCTTATGATGGGTAATTCATGTAACAAATATCCAAAACCATATATATCTAAATTCAGCGTATGATCAAATTTATGAAGGTTTAGGAGATCCTAACTGGGATTATGATTATATTACACTGAGCTATGTTAAATAGATTGAAATGAAACCTATCTGGGATAAATATATTGGGACCAAAAACCCAAATAAAGAATTGAAAAGTATTCCTAAGGTGTCATTCGTATCTAAACCCAAAATGCCAACCTTAGCTATTTCCCCTCCGCCGTATACGGTACCCAAGGCGGCCGCTGCACCTCCCTGCCCTGGTATAAAACCTGTCTCGCTTTATCCCAGTGTGTCTGAAATACTATCGTCACAAGCCGTAAGGGCGGCATGCTCTGGTGCATGCCCACCACCTGAGACTGGCACTGGTAAGGGAGTTCAGGTCCTGGTGAAGGGTCCCTCAAAGAGAAAAACCTGTCAGTGCGCGGGAAGAACCGCCTACGGGACAGTGGTTCTGAGGGGTCAGATGATGACTGGGATAATCCAGACGATGTGGGTCTAGATGCTGGTTCGAGACCCAATCTCCCACGCGTTAATGCAGCGTGCATTTGGACGGGGTGCACTACAGGATACATGGTGCACCCGCCTTCCGTGAGCGCGCTAAAAGACATAATCAAAATATTACCCTCTCCCAACAATCCACTGAACTTTGTGGAAACTCTTGTTTTCCTCCAGTTTTACCTTTTCCACTCTCCCTGGATCCATTTGTGTTGGGTATGTGTCCCTTATAAATTCCCAGAGTTTGTTGCAGTAATTCCCAAATGATCTTGGGTTGTCTTTTTGTTCCTCGGCCTCCCTTTTCAGGTTGGCATAATGATATTTCAATCATCTTGGCCTTGCCCAGTGACTGAGAACATATGGCTTTACTATCTCCTAGTGCCAGCACCTGTCCCATTGCCTGCTCCTCAAACTGTGTGACCCATTTGTGAGCTCCTTCGGAGATGTTTGGTAACCCCTCAAGTTAACACTGCAACTCCCCACATAACTCCATTTTTTCATATATTTTTTGATCTCTTTCTCTGTTTTCCTGTGTTTTGATATGATTAGCCCTACAGACATTGTTGGTGTCTCTTCCCAGCTCATGACACAACCTTGCTTGGCCCTAAAACCTTCCTTTCTAAGACCTTGGTCTCCTTATGGAGGAGTCCCGGACAATCGTGCATATATCATTTTTACATTTATTGACAGTCTCACTGGGTTTTCCTAGAGTGATCTGCAAACACATTTATTTTATTCACCAATAATGCTGTTCACAGATCGCTTGTAACTCCCTAAGCACATTCCATTCTCTGAAGACAATATTTTTTTTCATGCTCACATAAACAGTATATTGGGAAAAACAGAAACATCTACTGGGTTAAGCAAAAAACAACACACAACTCTTAATAAGGCATCATACATATATGAATGAATAGAACAGATATATAAGGTAAGTGATCATTTTTACTCTTATATTTCTCCCTTTTGTCCCTCAAGGAACAACTTCTAAGCTTCAAAAGGATTAAGTTTTATGTATCATTTATCAAATGATACATTTTAATTATCCAAAGCAGGAAAGACTCACTTTATTTATCAGGTGAAACCTTTCCTGCCCAAATATCAACTGCACCGTCATTATAGTGAACGTGCTAAAAAGTTATACTGTGTTTTCTTTTCGTTTTTGTTTGGGGGGAATAAGGCCCCATATGAGCTAACAGTGGATAGAAGAAAGTTAATCAAAGCTCATAACACACATTTGACAAATGCTTTTAAATTAACTGTTTCAGGTCTAAGGATGGAGATTCATAGTCTGTGTTTTCTGGATTCCCAGGGAAATCAATCTTGGGGAAGTCTGTAAAAAACCCTGACATTAGTAGTAGGGCTTCCGGCTTCTCTGTTACCGGATGGCAATTGTCGTCTCCACCAATGTCTTTTCGCAATATGGTGTAACTCAAGAATTGTTTCATTACCCATGTTTGCAGGCATCGCCATATACACAGTGCCATGAGGCAGAGCAGTAGGAGCACACCCAAAATCGGTACTACCAGTGAAAGATATGGTGCCCATTGTCCAAACAGGGTATACTACAGACCCCACCCCATTTTTTCTATTTCATCTCTCTGTAACTGATCTAATACCTTAATTTGCTCTAAGGCAGTAGATACCTGCCCGTGATCCTCGTCGTTAGCTGGGATGAAAGTGCAGTAGGTGTCCCTTCACAATGTGGCAGACCCTGCCTTCCTTTGCCAGCAAGATATCTAGGGCTAACCTCTTTTGCACTTTTCCAACACACCCAGAACAGGTCAGATGAGTGAAGAACTGTGCTGTTTGTGCCAGGATGTAAGACAGAACAGTTTGAGGCTGGGCACGTCCCATTTGGTGTGTAAGCTTCGGATACAACTTTACAGGATTCATTCCCATTTTGCCCTAGCAGCATGTTCCCCTTTCCTCTAAAACACCAGTGGAAAGTGAAGTTTAGAGGGTAGAATTCCTGGAAAGCCTGCACCTTGCTGTGTTCTTTGTCATACTGTTTTAGTGCAATTCTCAATGTAGAGACACAAGTGTCCTGGTCTGTGTTGTTTTTACATCATCTTAGACCACTATGTTTCAAATAGTAAATGTGAGTGCAGTTGGAACACTTTGCACCCACATTTTGCATCAAACACCAAGTAGAGATACACACCGCAGTCAACGCAATGAGAATGACATTATTCACTTTCATGTATGAAGTGTTAACTTGGCTGGTGAGGACACGAGCCCTGTCCACTAGAAGCTGCTTTACTGCATTAATGGTGGCATCACAGAGTTTCCACTCATATGTATAGGTTAATTGAAACCCCTGTTTGACCCCTTGAAAAGTAGTGTCCTCTGACACACTTACAGTCAATCCTGTGTGATCACAGGAGATTGTAATTTCCATAAGACACATCAGGTCTCTTCCCTAAAAATTGACAAGGCAACAGTCAGAGATCACAAATGGAAACTCCACCGGTTCCCCTTTTTCCCATTTACACCTCAGTGGAACTGAGATAGGCTCTTTTACAGCCACTCCTGCTGCCCCCAGTGATTGCAGAAAGCAGCCACTAAGTGGTGGTGGTGGTGTAATAAATTCCTTAGCCATTATAACCAAGAGCCCTGTGCAAGAATCTACAAGGAATTGCATTAAATCACCTTGACTTCTAGAGTTAAGGTAGGCATGCGAGCATAGGAAGCAGTCTGATATCTTACATAAGTTTCCTCACACTGTGTTGATGGTGAAGTAGAAGCAGAAGCAGTATGAGGGTTCTGAAACTTGACTCACCCGATCTTCCCTTCCGCCGCCCTCATTTTAGTCACCCCCATTTGCTCCACTGTGTCTTCTAGCTTTCCTGAGGCAATCTTGCTCCAGTGGCTAATATCTCCACACACAAAACATCCTGTATATCTTCCCTGCTCAGACCATAAGTCTCCTCTGTGCCATCCTCTGCCACATCTCCTGCCCCGTCCCTGACCCCAATACTCATTATGTTCGCTTTGCTAGTCCTGTGTCAAGACCATCTGGACCAATGCCTTTTGAGCTTTTGCAGCCTTATCCTCACGTTTTCTCCGTTTTTGCTGTCTCTCCTGATGCAACAGTTTTTCTGCATGCATTGCGTGTTGTTCCACCAATGCAAGGTTGTCCATGTCTCAGGTGAGGCACAACCATTTCACATATGAAGAAATGTCCTCCTTCAGCCTGTTAATGAAGCTGTTATGAAGATAGGTCTTGTAGGGAGTCACAGCACCCTCTGCTATGTTGTTTGGTCTTCGAAGCCCGCTGTTAGTGTTGTGTACCTCTGTGAGTCATGCAAGGTACTGTGATGTGCTTTCCCTGTCGTCCTGTTTGCACATTGGAATCTTAGTCATGTGCATTCTCAGTGGGAATGCTTCCCAAATGGCGTCCATCAGACGGCCTGTAAATGCTGTGTAGAACCCATTGGACTGATGATCCCAGTCCATGTGCACAAGGGCCACGAGCACCTCAGGCCAGATGACCCGCACCCGAAACAGATCAGTGCCCAGTTTCCTTGCGAGGTCGCGCCGGAGCTGTGATGACGTCGGGCTGTATTCTCTGAAAAAGTTCAAAAAGTCATCATTAACTTTCTGCCGACCTACCTCTCTCAGATCTGGAAGGTGAAATCATCAATGTCCGTTGGGGACCAGGGTCAGTGAACCAGGATAGCATGACCCTCACAACAGGCCACCTCAACCATAGGCAGGGTGAGACCTTCCTCAGTGTCCTTAGTGGGTCCAGTCCTGCCTTTGCCTTTCATCTTGGATTGTGTGGCTGGTGGGCTAGGTTCAGGCTTGTCCTCTGTGAGTTGCAGGGGGTATGGCGGTGGTTTCAACTTCTTCTTCAGGTCCAGATAAATACGGTTAGGTCCATATGGTGGATCTCGTCAGGGGTCCTGAAGAGGACAGCGGGGTGGAGAACCATCCAGATCAGTATCTAAAACAGACTTGGCACATTGCAGGTTAGTTTTATCAGATTTTGGTTGGGATTTGCACATCCTTTAACTACACTCTTCTTGCCACAGCCTTAAAGCTGTTCAATCAATCTTTTTATCCTGACTTTTTTCCTTAATCTATTTTCTAACTGTCCTAGTTGGTTTTCACTAAAATTACCATTTTTTTTTTCAGGGAAACCACACTCATCCACCCAATATACATCCTGAGTCACTGCTTGTGGACCAAAATTGCGAATCATAAAATTTACATTTGAATGTGCTGAAAATTCCTCCAAAAATCCCGCCTGTCTTTTTCTTTTTTAAACTCCTCTAATTTTGGCATTAGTTCTTTATCCCTCTTATTAGTCTAGCTGCATGCACAGCCCATGATGTGCCTTTGATCAAAGTGTGCTGTATTTAGTTGTTTTCAGTGTCCTCAGCACACTCAGTGGACTACTGAGTTGCAATTTCTAGCCCCTCAGCAGGTGTTATACTGTGAACCCTTCAGCTCACAGGTGGCTTCCTCAAGCCTGCTGGAAGTCATGGAGATTCCTGGAATCTACACATGTTTATCAAGCCTCAGCACTCAACATGTTTAACAAGCCTCAGCGCTCGATGAGCCTCAGCGCTCGATATGCCTGATCACAACCTGATCAGAGGACTGGTCATTAGCAAACAAACAAACTTTATTTATTACTGTGCATAATGTCTGTCTCACAGATGTACTCTGGGGAGTCAGTGTTGGGTGTAATCATTAGTTGGCATACATTGCAATTATTATCTCTTGCAACTCCCTAAGCACATTCCATTCTCTGAATACATTATATTTTCATGGTCACATAAGCAGTATCTTGGGAAATACAAAAAACATCTGCTGGGTTTAGCAAAAAACAACACGGAACTCTTAATAAGGCAAATGTAGATATATAAATACATAGAGCAGATATATAATCCAAATGATCATTTTTACTCTTACACTGGGTGGAAGTTTAGGTACCCTTTATTCCTCTGAGTTTTTTTTTTCCTACTAAAAAACTTAATTAACAATTAAAAACTTAGTCAAAATAATGAGATCATTAGTCAAACAGGTTCTGTTTATGTCATTTTTACATTAAACTAAATAGTTTGATCTTACGATATGAGTAGGATGTGAGTAAACCATTTTTTTAAAATTGCACTTCTAATTTTATTATAGCTCAAGCTTGCCATTACACTGCTTCACACCTTCACTTCACACCCTCACACTTTATTGCTATTAGTGTAACAATGCTGTTGATTTGACCCAGGTCACAGTGCTCTGATATCCTGCTCCTGCTTTTTTTCTATGTCACAGTGACCTATTTTTTCCCACACTATTGTCTTTATTTTGTTGCATAGCCTGTGCTCTGAGCCCTTATTCATTTTCATTGCCGCTTTTCTTGCTACTTACTAAAATTTGTTTAAGATAATATAGTGGATTATATAGTAACAAAATTTGCACCTTACTTTATCCCCTTTTCTTTATTTCCTATATCTCAGTCACCTATTGTACTCTTTTTTGAAGGATGAGAAGTGCCCAAAATCTCCATTATCAGTACATTTGCTTTCCTGGAAATCCTTTCTGCCACCTGGTTTCAGCCTGTACCAAATTCATCTATTCAGCCTCATCCTGATGTGAGTAACCCATGACCAGTCCATCCAAGTTTGTTTTTGATACTGTCAACCTATTGATCCTCGATGTGTCCAGGTCACTTCCCAGGGGACCCAGACTGAGAGTCTCCGTTATGATCATTCCTTCTTTGTTGTCTCTTCACCATCTTATTCTTCCTCAGTGTCTGACCTTAATTATCACACCACTCCTGAGGATTCTTCTTCAGACCCTTCCTTCATTCCTCTATGTTCACCCAAGTATTCTTGTCCAAATTCTCCCATTGGCTATACTATTCACCCATAGACTCTCCTACTGACTATTCACCCACTTCTCCTATGGATCCTGAACTTTGCTTTACCACTACTGACCCTCCTATTCCAATAATTACCCTGGAAAGGCTAACTGATCTGTAATTTCTCATGTTCTATATATTTTCTCTTCCCTCTTTTCAGTTTCAGTGTGGTTATTACAGTACCCTAATATCAATGATTATGCATGGTTAATATAAAGATTATATATGATTATTATGGATTTACATTTGATAAAAGCTAGTTCCTATATCATAGCAAAACATTCTAATAGATAAACACTACTAAATGAAGGCTAACTATAAATTTTATTGCTAATTCAAAGTAAAATGTAAGATTTTCCCGACAATACCTAGTGGAGCACGGAGCTGGATGTAAAAACATGCACCTTTCCCCATGATGTGTTCATTGCATGTCAGATCAAAGCATAATTTACGCTTAGAGGTATTTAATAATCAAAACTGGGGATAATATTATTTATTTTGGATACACATAACAGACGAGCTTAGTTTTCCAACTCGCGCAAATAAGAAAAAAATCCCATATTATATCAGAGGAGAGATAATGTGGGAAATCCAAGTTGAACTAGTTCAAGGAAAAGTAATTAAAAAAAAAAAATACAACAATGGATTACTGCATAGCCTATATACATCCCTGTAGTACATCCCAATGAATGAAATGCATTACAGGGGACATGTGGGGAAAATATATATACTTTTTTTATATATATAT
>JAOUQZ010045675.1:0-10157 GCA_028564935.1 Neosilurus hyrtlii | reverse complement strand
TAAAAACAAAGCTTTTCTTGTGGAAAACCTGATGCGGCCCAGCCTCACCCAGAGTCTGCCTCCAGTGGCCCCCGGGTGAATTGAGTTTGAAACCCCTGTTTTAGAAGTACTTGTTTATTTCAATTTTCTGCTTCACAACACACCCTAGATGACCAGTCTTTTACATGTACATGAACATTTAAAAGTATGCATATTAAACTCTGAACTACTGTCTATAAAACACTAGAACTATTCCAAACAGAGCTAAACCAACACCAGTCTGAGGTATTTTTCCAAGATTTTAAGCGTGGTTTTACAAAAAAACAAAACAACAACAAAAAACTTAGATGCGGCACTGATTTCCAGGTGCGGGCACTGATGAGAAACTAGGAACAGTTTTTTTTCCAGCTTAAAGACAAAATTTGTTTAAATTAATCGTAAATCCAAATGTATAAACAGTACAGTATGTCATTCTTTAGTTATTAAAGATCTATTTGTTGGATAACTGCTGATGTTGATGTGGTGGCAGCAACTCTTCTAAACCATGTGGTTTGTTAATTTAAACAGCAAACATGCAATGTTTTATATTATACTAATGGTTCACCAATTCTGTTTCTATTCCAAAATGTTTTGGGCCCAGATATATTATTATTAGAGATGCACTGATGACAATATTCCTGGCTGATTTCAATATCCGAATTTTTAATAACTATTATTATTGTTGTTATTATGTAGTAACAATACGTTATGAAACTTGCCTAGGATCTGAAACTTTTCTGAACCAATCACAGGTGTTTGGCAGTTGCACACTGCTCATCTGTCCCAAAAGCCATTGGGGTGCGGTGATGGCTGGAATGCGCTGGCTCCACAGTTTTCCCTTGTTAACTTCTTCAACCTGGGCATGTTTGGCTGGGTGATAGCTTTTCAAATGTGTATTTAGGTTTGTTGTTCCTAGTCTAGACACATCTTCAGTGATGTTCCTGGGATCATTGGGTAGATCAGATCTTTAAAATTCAGCATCATACACCCTCCTGCAGGTGACCCAACAGGGTTGCTCAAACCCCAGCTCGAGCTCAGACCGTGTCACTTTGCCCTCCACCATATTCTCCCATGTACTTCAAGCTCGCCGATGCTTCATTCCCACCCTTCTCCCCTCCACTGCTGCCCTCACCTCCTTCTGAACTACATGGTGCCTTTCCTTCCTTCTGGTGGTGTTTGGTGAGATGTAATGTATCCAAACCCTGCCTCGCTTGACCACTCTGACCCTGTGATGGTGCTTGTGGAGGCACCCCTGTGATGGACCCATGCGTCTGCTTTGTGAACATCATCCTCTGCCCTCCACTTTCTGCCACTTCTCACTTGGATCCCTGCATTAGCCACCATCTGATCACTTGAGAAGAAACTTTCCAAAGCTCTAGACTGGCTTCTTCAGAATCTACCAGCAGCCTGGGACCTATTCTGTGGTGACTGTTAGGTATCCATGCATGCCCTGATGTGTGATTTTGATCAGATTTTATTCTAGACCATCTGTACTCTGGTTGAATGGACTTGATAAGGATGTTCATCACAAGGGAAAACTGTCAAAGAGATAGTACACATAGTAATAATGCCAGTCAATGTTGCCAATCTACATTGCATATGATCCTGAAGAGACCCTCATCCTGAAAGTGTTATATAATTAGCAATGAGCTCTTGAATCTGGCTTGGTGTGTGATATTCAATCAGCAAAGAGCCATACGTGTTCACCATGCTAAGTCACAACACATTCTGTTCTCAGTGGCATCCTTGATGAGTTGCATCCACACACCAGTGTGTTCCAGTCAGTCAAGTCAAGTCAGTTTTATTTGTATAGCGCTTTTTACAATTGACATTGTCACAAAGCAGCTTTACATAGTAAATTAAATTAAGGAGGAATCTAAACATTTTCTCCACAACCCCTACACATCCCTAATTCCTAGTCTGGCATCCTGAAATACGACCATTCTGGACTGATGTTTTGATGTGGGTGTTCTGTGCCAAATAATAAGCTCAATATTAAAGAAGACCTTTGACCCTTGGGACACATCAGAGAGAAGATGTGAATCTAGTCTAACTGGGCAGAGTTCCTTATTAGTGATCCACACTCCTTTAGCCACTGTTCACTATTCTGGGATCTTCCTTCTCCAGAAGTCCCACAGAATTTTCCTCAGACAAAGTAAGGATTTGGGAGAGTTCGTAGACATTTTCAATTGTATCACTTGATCCTGTAGCAGAACCTGCCCATAATTTGCTGACTACGTCTTTAACCTTTTTCAGCTGCAACTCTGACTGCACTTAGAGGTTGAAAGGGTCCTATTAGGATCCTGCTCTCTTTTTGGTTGACTAAATGTCTACCTCAGAAGTTTCAAGTCTCAGTTTCCTTCTGCGAGCACACCAGCTTCCCAATGTGCTTTTTCCCTAGCAAAATTAATTTTTTGGTGAACATCTAATGAATGGGGACAAAAAGTGCTTGGTCTCTGGCCCTTTCATGTCACTAACCTCCAATGCCACTCGGCCCAACCAAGGACCCTGATCTCCAAAAGAATAGCAAGAAATACCATTGTTATATGTGCAATTTGTTGTGGAATACATAACAGAAGAACCAACCACACACTCACACACACACACACCCGCACACTCATGACAACTAAATAAATATATCTGGCAACTCAAAAAGCTTGTCAACAAGACATGTGTTTCTGTAAGCTGCTGTAATAAAACACCCACACACACACACAAACACTCAAACCTCCAACCAGATCATACAGCCATCTGTCTGAAATATGCAGATAAAATCTCTTTCATCCTCACACACATGTTTGTGCCTAAGTCTATAGGGAAATTAAATTACCATATTTTTAAAATCGCATTAAAGTTTAGCTCAGTCTTGTAACTTGTAAGTCTCTGTACACTTGTATTCAGAAGCAAGCAACAAGCAACACTACACATAAATGTGAACAGTAACACAAAAGCACACACACACACACCCTGCCCACAAGTACACCATTACTTTAAAATAAATAAATAAAAGCTTACTCATCCATTTAAAACTATATGAGTGTGTTCATGCAAAAGAGCACTAAAAGTGTGAATTTGCCATTTAATTTCAAATTGAGATTTTCAAGGGACTGAGCTTACATAATGATAGATTGGTCATGTATGTTTCATGATATAACTACAAGAAGATAACTGCGCTTACAGGAAAAAATTTTTTTATGTAAACTTTAAAATGTTTTACATTATGTTGAGTCTATCTTTATAAAAAGTAGCCTATTTATGAGGCATTTGGTGCAAAATCTGTCAGTAATCACCTGAACTGCAAAGCTACCGATTCAGCTGAATTACTGTGAAATGTCCATGCTCAATAATGGGAAAGCAGCATTCAAATCAACCACATAAGTGATTAACTTGACCTAGTAATATACTAACTTTTAATGCAAAACCCTTTATAAAGAAAGAACCCACAGTGTCCCCAGAGTTATCAACGTGTTCCGTATGTCATGCAAGTGATGAGAAGTATTCTGTATGTGACGCTTGACAAAGAACTTAATTGCTTGATAGGTTTGTTCACTTTTCAGAATATAACCAGTGCAATTTGAATATTGAATGTTGAGTACAAACTGCATTACATTTGAACCTAACTGAAGTGAAAATGGACCATGTGATGATGGACTGCTGAATTTCAATGTCCAAATCACGTACGGCCAAAAAAATAACACACGGTCTAAACAGTTTTTCATTCACGTACATAGAAGCATTTTACTTGAAATGATGGATCTTTGAATATTTGTCTTGATAACTGAGTAGTGATCTGATGTTTGGGCACATGTGATGTTTGTGGACAGAAAACTTACCCTCATGTATTCCTCCTGGAAGACGCCATTGCTGTATATAGTGAGATTGTTGATGTCAACACTGTGCGTGGCGCTCCTGCATGCTCAAAAATGACTAGATTTTAGGCAAACTTTTTAAATAGAGGAGCATCCAAAAATACTGGTCCCATAATGTGATGTTTCACGGAATTCTGGAGGCCTAACATAAGAAGTGTTTGTCTGTAAGCCTGTGCAAGAAACTATCAATCACTCCACCTATGTTGGAATAAGATAAATAGATCTGAATCTCAGAACAGCTAAAATAACCATCAAACTGGTTTGACGGAACAGCATCACATACAAAAGGCCTTAAAACCCACTAATAATTTTTATTGCTTACATTTGCCAGGAAAAAAAATCTTCAAACACTTTTATTCAAGTAGAAAATAAGTTAGCTATCTTATGTTGTCACCAATTGACTCATTTGAGGCACTACAAAATAACTCCATTTTATACAAATCAAATGCCATATCTTTTCAGTGGTTGATACGAGGGGCATCAAGTTATCTCTGTTATATCTCTGGGAAGTGAACTATATGTGTATGGCTTTGCTAATGGAACCACAAATTGGGACACCTAGTCTACATTTTCAAGTTAAATAAAACAAGATGTAAATCATCCCTTAGATAGTCAAAACCATCCCTTAAAAGGATGCACAACATTTATGGCCTAACTTTATGTACATTAGAATTGTCAGGTTTCGTAAGATAGTCTGCTCACAAATTTTTCTCAAAAATCATGGAGTCCAACTGCTGCACAAAAGTTAATGGAAAGAACATAATTTTGGGACATATGAATGTGGAACAGGTCGAAATTTGTTCAGTCTGCAAGAAGTATTCTGTAGCATGTGCAAAATCCTAAATCTCATGGCCAAAGTGATAGATTTAAAGGGTGTTATGTATGGACACCAAAACTCACAAAAATTAGTGTTCCATTAGCAAAGCCGTACTCATATACCTTTAAGCTCAAATGAAAAAATGGGGGGTGGAAGTTGGGGTGGGCAAAATTGCCCTTTTTCTTGGACAGATCCTTATACATCTGTCTACAAACTTAAAAAAAAAACCTCTTTGTTCATGTAAAAACTCAAAAATTCATGGCAGGACATTGTGAAGTATTACACCAAACCCTTTAAGAATGTCATCAAGAGCTGCAGACTGAGCAAAAAATGCAGAAGATAACTGATAAAACAGGAGATTGCTTAATCCTACTAAGGTCATGGGGAGGCTGGGTACACCAACAGCTCACCAGACCATCATATATCCAGCACACACACACAACCGTACACATTCACACATAGGGGCAATTTGGAATAGACTAATGTGCATGTCTTTGGACTGTGGGAGATAACTGGAACACCTAGAGGAAATCCACGCAAGCACACACAGAACATGCAACTCCATGGAGAAAGGCCCTTGCCGAGCCTGGGACTCAAACCCAGGACCTTCTTGTTGTGCTATGCCACCGTGTTGTCCCAAAAGTATAATAGTTGACTATAATGGCTTCTCCTTGAAAGGTGGGGCCCAATACTTTTTTATGAAACACAACAGAACAAATATGGTCAGCGATCGTACACTGAAGACTGACCTCACTCAACTCATTTGCTGAACCGCTTAATCCTACTGCTGTAGGAATGCGGGGTGTCTACACCAATCTCATCTGACACTGTGCAAAGGAGGGGAACACCCTAAACAGCCTATCAGACTATCAGAGAGCCAACATATTTACAACCATTCACACTCACATTCTCACCTGGGGCAATTTGGAACAGCCAAGTAGCCGAATGTGTATGTCTTTGTAAAGTGGGAGGAAACTTGAGTACCTGGAGGAAACCCATGCAAGCCCAGTAAGATCACACACACAGAAACACCCTTGCTGTGAAGTGGATGCGCTAACCTCTACGCCACCATGCCATTCAACAACTGACCTGCATTTTAATTCTTTTTTATAGACAAGAAAACAAATTTTTTTGGAGGAGTGTGTGTGTGTGTGTGTGTGTGTGTGTGTGTGTGTGTGTGTGTGTGTGTGTGTGTGTGTGTGTGTGAGCTACGGGTGTGGTTACTGGACCCCCACTGGGCATGTGCTAATAAATACACTAATAAAGTTGCCTGAAGACTTTAAAAGATCTGTAAACACATGAAAGTTTATTTTAATTGAACTGACTCTCACACTCACTGAAAACAGAACTGACGAACACAGAAACGCAAGAAAAGAGAGCCTCACTGCAAACATCCTTTGACATCCTTATAAATGTCCTGAGTCAGCAGAGTACACTAAATAAATAAATAACATCCACACTCAGCATCCTTCAGTTTGACATTGACAATCTCTCTTCCTTTACTCCTAGTTAGTTTCTTAATCATTAGTGTGTAGTACAGGGGATTTTTACCTTGTTTCTTGTGACCTAGTGTCTGGGTTTAGTTGATATTAATCACAAACCCTTCCTCTGGGTGTCCAACCAGTGAGCAGGGCTATGATGTAATGTGATTGGTGTGTTTTTTTGACTCCGCACATGCACTTCAAGCAAAGCAACCCCTGAAATAGAAAAAAAAACACACTAGAAATCATGAAGGAGGCTTTTTTTACTTGTAAATTACATATTATATTCGGGCACCAAGAAAAAACTACCGGGCACCAAAAAAATTAAAAATCACAAAAACAAGGGTGCCCGACCGGGCACTAAGGCTCCAGAAGATTTTTCAAGCCCTGAGAATAAGATTTACATAAAAGCTATTCAAGAGCAACTTTTTATCATCCTGACTCCAATCTTGAATACTGTGCCATCAAAAACAACCATCTCATCACCAGCTCAGCACAGAAAAATCCTGGAAATGCAACTGTTGGAGATGTGGCCTTACTTTTGTCTCCAAAGGCAAGGTTAAATCTAATACATGTTGAGAAAATAGCATCTCGTTTCCTTGTTGCTGAATTCCAAAGTAATTGAGGGATCAGCTGCTATAGCCCACATAATGCAAGAACCCAAGATATTCCAAGACGTTTATCACTTAAGTAGATAATCGATTCAATAACCTTGCTGATAAGCAAGACTTCGTAAATGCAAACTATAACTTGTTAATTTCTTGTACTGAGGAAGTGGAACTAGAAACTCCTCCCAACAAGTCTGTATCAGGAATATTATATTTAAACTTACTGGAATCCATCAAAGTTGCTAAGTCAGCATCGCAAGAAGCCAATTCAAAAAATGCGAGAAAATATCAACATCACCTGAGAAGAGAAAAATTATGGCTGCCTGTTGGAAACTTGCACATGCTAATGACACCACAACATCTGAATATGTCCAAGGAAAGACTGATTCAATCATGGAGCAGCATGCTGCCTGTCAACACTCAGCAGCCTGGGAAATCTGAATGACCTGGTATGGCCAAGCAAACACTGTCATTTTCATCAAAGGCAACCCTGTGAAAAGGAAAGTTGGTTCAATCACTTTAATAACATTCTTCAGCAACCATTTCTACAGTTACCAACTACAGTTAACATGTCAAAGTTCAGGATCTTCAAGAGGCTTAACATCTTACCCAGGGTTTATACTGGGGTACAATGTCTGTGATTTCCATGATTTGAGAGAATTGTGATGATCATGGGGGGCTTATGTGATTGAATCATGATGGTCTGGAAGGAACTTGGTGCATTCCGGATGATCTTTAGGGAACTTGGTAGAATCATGATGACCGCGCTGATCATGGGAAATTTTTTCATTCATTCATTCATTCTTTTTCTAAAGCCGCTTATTCCTAATTAGGGTCGCAGCGAGGCTGGTGCCCATCTTAGCCAGCTCCGAATGTTCGAATGGTGCTCTCCGATTGTACACCCTTGCAAGATGAGTGCTTCTACATAAGCCATGGGATCTGCTGCATCCATTATGTGGCGATGATATATTCTGTTAGGCCACTTCGTAGCAGAGATGAAGGTGGATGCAGATTAAAAGAGGCTTTAATAAAGTGCAAACAGGCAGATTTCAATCATTCAGTCAGACAGATAATGAGAGGCAAAACAGTAATAAAAAATGAAAAAGCAGGCAAACATCGAAACACTAAGACCAAACACAAAGAACAAAGGCTTTGTATGCACTGGTAACAAGACACAGGAGCAATATTTTGCACTCTAGTGCAGGTAATTAGTGGGAAAAGAGTCATTTTAACTGAGTCATTTTTCTTTTTTTGTCTAATGGTACAATAACTTCAGAAATCATGTTGGAGAGTTTACCTTCGTTATCAAGGAACTGGAAAGCGTAAGCCTTTTACAAAGCTAAGAAAGTAAGTAATAGATTTATAAATGTCTCTTATCACCTTCCAATTTCCAATCTTGAATAATCTCTCTGACTTGCACCATCGATCCTCTGAAAGATCCCGACCTCTTCTGCAAGGTTTTGCGCTAAACACTAGCAAGTCAACCCTGGCAGCTCATATCTGATCAAGATCCAAATTTCCTTAACATCTGCCAGTAAACTCCAACGAGCTGTTCAGCAATGATGGCTAATTTTATTAGGCTGCAAATTATATTCCAAAATCCCACCTCTGAGTATGCTGACAAGCAGAATGTTCAACAAAGAAATAACCAGACAAGTCATTGTCAAAAAGTGCTATTAGTGCCATAGCAGCACATCAGGGACATATGCAGGGATGGACTGGTGTATCCTCAATCTGTCTGGGATAAATGTATTAAAGTAGTTTAAAAATGCCTTTGTTTGCAGATGTGCCCTTGTTATTGTTGCATATACATTTGAGAACCTCCAGAGTCCAGCACATCTTTCTCAGTGGGCATACTGCATTACAGCTTATAATTTAAGATGAGATCAGAGATTCTAATTGCCTGTGGGGTCAACAACTTTCACCAACCCTAAACAACCTTCAGCAACCTTCTCACCATGTCAATGATAAGACAGTGAGGATGAAGTGAGTCAGATTTCAATGAATGAAACATGAATCACGTATTTAACTAACAGTGTCCAGGCCCAAACCACTCTGCATGCATTATGTCTTTATCATTAGTGTGCCATGAATCTCCTCCACAAGAATATTTAAAATACCATCACAGCTCAAGCACCTATATACATGCAAGTAAATTCATATTTCATCTGATTCACCATGGCTATTTCATTTATACAGTAGAAATTTGTATGAATATTTGACTAGAAAAAAACCTAACTTTATTAAAGAAAAATAAAAGGTTTTTGATCACATTTTAAGGAAAAAACAGACAAATCAGAAACAAGAGTATGACTGTCACTGTTCATAAATATCATCAAAGCTTTCCATTTATAATCCTTCAATTTGTGAAATAAATTAGAATTTAGCAAACAATGGGTACAGCCATGATAAATGATATCACTAACTTGGAGTTGTCAGCATCTGAGAAAATTAAGACATTATAGGTTTCTTAAACTAAACACCAAATATAGTATAGTTTTGCAACAAAGGTCTCTGGTTAAGCAAGAAAAAGACGCTGCTGAACTGAAAGATGGTGTCACCATCTGTCCAGGTTTTCTCAGCTGGTGATTGTTGACTTTTCCACTTAAACTCTTACACTTAGATGTGTTTATGTAGATTTTGTGATCATTAAGAGTCAGCTTACACTATTACCTCTGCACTACAGCCACTACAGTATTTATTTTTAGTATTCTGTATTTCTCCTATTGTATTATTTTTTACTTTACATTTTTTATCTAAATGTTATTTTATGTGCAATATTTGTTTATTTATGTGCAATATTTGTTTATTTATGTGCAATATTTGTTTCTTATGTGCTCTGAGTTCAAGAATTTCATTGCTGGTAGTGATGTTCCATTGTTACCTGTATATGACAAACTTAAAGCATGAAACAAGGGCACTTCAACTATGAAGATGGAGGAAGGGAAGGTTCACTAAGTGAAACTGCTGTGACCTTGAAACAAAGTCAAGTTGACCTATATACAATCCCATCCAAGACCTTCCTAAGGGGAACTCATGCAACAAATTGTGTAATCCTGTGTCATTGCCTATTAAAGTCATCGCATTAACAAACCTTGACAAGCTCAATATCGAAAAATTCAAAGTTGACTGTAATGACCGAACATTAACTGGAATTTACATTAATATATAAAAAGTGAACTTGAAACAAGCTCAAAGTAACCCACATACAATCCCACCCTTTTCGCCACTGAGGGGGAAACCATACGGTTTGGGGGGTTGCGAGTATTTAGTCAGCCACAAATTGCGCAAGTTCTCCCACTTAAAAGATGAGAGAGGTCTCCAATTTTCATCACAGGTACATTTCAACTATGAGAGACAGAAT
>JAOUQZ010045673.1:0-10159 GCA_028564935.1 Neosilurus hyrtlii | reverse complement strand
TATACACACACACACACACACACACATATATATATACACATATATACACATATACACACACACACACACACACACACACACACACACACAATCTACAGAGGTGTACAACGGCCCATTCTGAACAACTTTCATACTTGTGTTCCAATGGCACGTTGTGTTCACTAATCCATGTCTGTCACATTATAAGCATAATTGATAATTATAAAACTCTTTTGTATTTATTTCAGAAAAGATGAAAACTGGTTATAAGAAGCAATAAAATTACCCTTTTTCAGATTAGTCCAATATCTGAAGAAATAGCATTTGTGGGCTTGATTAAAGACTCAAAACAGCCAGAAAGAGAAAACTTTGTTCTAAAATTCATCAGTTAATATTTGTTCTGAGAAATGAAGGCTATTTTATACAAAAAAATGCCAAGAAACTGAACTTAGAGGTTTCTTAGGCACTGGTATGATGGTCGCAGTCTTGGAACAGGATGGAACTTTGGCTTGGTCTAATGAGGTTTTAAAGATGTACGTTAGAACAAAAGCCAGCTGATCTGTACAGCCCTTGTGTGTTGACTTTCCTGAGTCCTGCGCACATCAGCAGTATCATGGCACAGTGCTTTCTCATTCTGCTGTGAAACAGCTTTCTCTGCAGGAGTGCTGTTTAATGCCTCAAACCTCCAAAACCTCAAAAAAAAAAAGTTTGTTCAGGAAGTCCATGTCATCTTCACATGAGGGAGGAGCTACCCTGTAATTAGTGACAGTCTGTATACCTTGCCACATGTTCCTGGTGTTGGCGGAGTCAAGTAAAAAGTCTTGGATTCTTTGACCAAGAGTACGTTTTGCTGATCTGATGGCACGGTTCAAGTTAGCTCTCACTGTCCTCAATGCCTCGTCTCCCGACTTGAAGGCAACGTTCCATGCCTTTAGCTTTTTTCATACTACCTCAGTCATTCAAGGTTTCTGGTTGGCCCGGGTGGTGATGACCTTTGTGATGCTCACATCGTCCATGCATTTATTGAAGTAGGCTGATAAAGACAGCCCACTTATCAATGTTAGTGTGGTAGTTGCAAGTGGCAGCCACTTTGATCGTGTCCCAGTCAGTGCATCTAAAACAGTCCTGGAGAGACTCTATAGCTCCCTCAGACCACATTCTCACTTACCTTACTGTAGGTTTTCCTCTGATCAGCAGGGGCTTGTATGTAGGAATCAGCATAACTGATAAATGGTCTGAGGAGCCAAGAAGGGTAGACCATGTTGAATGTTCTCACTCCCCTGGTTGCACAATCCACATGCATGTGAACATGTGGGAGAACTGTCCTCATGTTGGCCTGGTTAAAGTCTCCAGCAACAATGTACAGGGGCCCTCAGTGTGAACAGATTGCTGTTACTGTTCTCTGATAGTCTGGTAGAGAACATTCATAGCCTCCTTTGTGTTAGTACTGAGAGCATGTGCACAGCAGTCTTGGAAACTAAACTACCTGGGTAGTAGAATGATCTACAGGTTATGAGGTGGAATTCTTTATATTAGCTTAACATAGTGACAGCTATAATACCAAAAGGTCTGCAAGGCTGTAAAGCCTCATATGGAGAATTTTTTGATGAAAAAGTTTGAAGGACAAAATTATTATTTCAAGTCATAAAAATTATTTGTAACCATGTCAATGGCTTGAATATATTATATATTCATTTTAAAATTTATTTGATGAAAGTTATAAGTTTGTGTATATATAAAACAGACACAAAAAAAATTACAAGGTTTTTAATTGTAATTAATTTTTAGGCAACTTAATATAACTTAATTTCAATTTACTAATTCTACAAATAAAAACAGAAAAACCTTCTAAAACCCAGTTTTAACCCAAGGCATAATGGATTGCAAAAATAATGTGCTTTAATTAACTGGTTAACTCACTGATTGAATATTAGCATAACGGACGTTATGACTAACCTACTATTTTTTGTACAAGTTCCTGAGTTGCCACCATTCGAGTTTTAGGTGTCTCCATCTTCTCACACTTGTGGTCTTCCTGGTGCCGATGACTAATAAGAAAATTAAATAAAATGGGTGAGTGAGGAAATAGCTCATAACAGGTTTTGTCTTCGGATAATCAACCCAGAGAGCCACATAGAGGATTGCTACATGTGGCAGCACATACCTTATCTTCACACTATTTTAGTAACACATTTTACACAGAGTGAAAAGCTGTACAAGAGGAATTACGTAAACAAAATCATGGTAATAATATATGAGGGTGCATCAAAAATAATGCCTCTTCAGACACCCCGTTTATAAATGAATTGGTAAAAGCAAAGGTTACAGAGAATGTAGCCTGAAGCCTCTTGTACATGTGTTCAAGTAGATACGGACACTTTTATTTACACTATTTTATTATTGCTTCCTAACCTTTGATCTTTTCTTCACGCTATTACACTAATTACAGAAAAAAAATCAATATTTCAGAGTTCCCATTAGCATGCGGCCTTGCTGGATTCCCACACTTCAGTGCCTCCTGCGTACATTAAACTTTGAGGAAGAACTTTGCTGCAAAACAAAATCAAGTGTCAACGTTTAGTCACAGCGCAAATGTCTCTCTTTTTTTTATTTCAGATGCCCAAAAAGGTGGAGACGTCTAAAAATCCCCATAAGTAAGTCATCACTGTTTAGGCCGTTTTATGCACTTATTTATAGAAGTGACCTGTAAGCAGGAATCATGCTTACAGACGACCAATCAAAATAAAGAATTGCAAATGGCCAGGATGTTTTAAATACTTCAGCCAATCAGCGAAAATTGCCTTTACCAGCGCTCCTGGGCGGAGCCCCACTGATAAGGAAACCTCCTATAGTACAAGCCGAGGAGCAACTATGGGAACCCTGTACTTGAGACAAGTGATGTGGCGTCATCGCTAACGACGTGAGGTCCTCTCCTATGAAAGAAAAGGTTGTGATACAGCTGGTAAAAGTTTTGGGAGTAAGCAGGACACCTGGTTTTCTGGAGCTCTTATATCTGTACATCATAGTGCTAGCTTGTGGTTAAGCCTCGCATTAGCTTAGCTTACTTACTAATACTTGTTAAATCCAGCTTTCTCCATGATTTCAGCCTTGCAATGCATATTTAATTATTTAGACAAGTGTCCTTATGACACACTGCCTGAGTTTGTGGCTTGTGTTGCATTAATAAACTCAGTTTAACGGTTAGCAGTGCCAAACAGTTTTATTCTAGGGTCAAAGGAAGGTGGGCACCTATCTCAGCTGACACTGGGTTTACACAGGGTATACCCTGAACATCTCGCCAGACCACTGCCGGGCAAACACACACAACCTCACCCAGGAGCAAGTTAGAATAGCCAATTAACCTAATTTAAAAGTCCTGCTAATGAAAACTTAAGATAAATGACAATCACATTATGTTTCCACATTACTTTTGTTAATGACGCATCCAATCCTGTATGTTAATTAGATAGGATTTTCCTGCAGTATCAACAAATGCACGTGATTGAAAGGACATGTTAAGTGCTGTTTTCTTTAATAGCTGGAAGCTTAATTCTGTTCTGTCCAAAATACTTGTGCTAATTATCTTAATACAAAGACATTCTAATTTATAGACTGTATAAAAATATATTATACTACTTAAATAAGTAGTTGTGACATTTAGTACTAAGAGTGTATTTCTCATGTAGGAATGTAATTCTCGTGTAATACTTACAAAATTCTGTGTAATCTGTTCTCAATAATTACTAAATGTAGTCGTATTACCAGTTTAACAACCTAGCATCTGATTCCTCGGATATGGACACTTCAGGTATCTATAAAGTTTATTGGAGAAGTGGTGAGCCATACGCTAGCAGTAGTGACACGGAGGGAATGTTAGCCTGTGAGAGCAATTCAGAAATGTGAACGAAGTAGATCGTCAGTTCGGCAACATCAAGTATGTTAATTTCTGAAGAATGCTCAGTACATCGCTCTGTAATTTACTTTTTTATACATTACATTTTTAATTACAACCTAAAAGTTCTATATTCACTTGTACATTGCAGATGTCTGGCTGTTATTGCCAATGCCTATATGTAGGCTTCAAAACAAAAACAAACAATTAGAATGATAGCATTAACATTTTCAGCATTGTGGCTAACGCACTTATCCAGAGCAACTTACAATAATCATTTTTATACAACTGAGCAATTAAGGGCCTTGCTCAAGAGCCCAACAGTAGTGATAGTAGTGATATCCCCCATAACACTCCAATAGCAACTTCTCAGGCTTTAGTTAATAAAGGACACACTTAGTAGGCCAATTTGCTCCTGCTAATATATACTGCTATACATATCCCAGGAACAGGATATGACATTAAGCAGGTTTATGGTGGAAATACAGGTATCTTTGTTTTTCAGTTCAAAGATTTAGTCCATTTTTTGTGGAGATAAATCATGTCTGGCTATTCGGTATGCAAAGGCTTAAATTTAGAACTAAAAACTGAACTTAATCTTAGCATTCAGAATGGCAAAATATAATTTCTTTTGATGAAAGGTTTCTTGAGTTTCGAGAAACATAGCAGAGTGTCACACAGCCAGGGTCAGCTTTCCCAAATGCTCTCTAATGCAGGAAACTTGGAGTAGCACTAACTTTTTCTTTTTCATTTGCTCACCCCTTCACAGGGGCCCAATTTGCTCAAGTTTCTCATAAAACAAGTTCCCAGTCTCACTTCCCAGGGACTTTTTGGCCAAAAATGCAGCTTGCAACCATCCTCTGTGGTAGAAGCTGTGTACAAAAAATGGGGCCAAATTCACCCCAGTGTCCTCTGGAAACCACCTCTCACTACCCCAAAGAGACTACGTTACCTAGCTGCCGGAAGACATTTCTTGTTCTTTAAATTTTGTTCTCACCTATGGCAGGTTATACTGAGCACAAAGATCACATCAAGACCCCTCAAGGTATTTTTTTTGTTTGTTTGTTTGTTTGTTTTTTTAAACACAGCTGCCTGTACAGACTATTTAAAGACATAATAGGTGGTTTGGGAAGAACTCAGAGCTATGCTTGATTAAGAATCCGTGGTCTTGGTATCCAAGTATGCAGGATCGTCTGGTACTGTGTATTCATTCAATCATTCATTCATTTTCTAAGCCAATTAATCCTAATTAGGGTCGCGGGGAGGCTGGCGCCAATCTCAGCCGACTCTGGGCGAGAGAGCTCACCATGGCCATTGCAGGGCCAGGAGTTATTCACTTGCCTCAAAAGTATGATAAGGATATAATTATGATGTTATTATTATTAATATGGACTATGGAAAATAAACAAGCTCCTAGGATTTCTAAGAGGAGCAAGTTTATCTTAAGTCACAGCCTTTTATCCTCCCTAATAATGTTTCTGACCAGGCATGTATATAAACCCTTGGAAACAAAAAGGAACTATGGTCTCAAAGCAAACATAAAGATGCTTTTTATGTCTAGCTAGCTTCTTCTAAGCAATTTGTGAACCCCAATAACATTACAATTCTTAGGCAAAAAAAAAAAATTACATAGAAAATACTGCTATATCCATAAAAAAAATGTAAATAGATGCATAAAGATACCTACACAAGACAAAAATGTTTTTGACAATGTTGGCAGATGACAGGTAGAAGCACTCTGCCTTTGCAGTCCTGAAAGGTACATGGATACAATGCACTGACATCTGAGTCCAAGACATTCCTTTTTACCAAGACCTAAAAAAGAAAAAAATAAGAAAGAATTAAGAAAAAATATAGGATGCCAATTTAAACTAGTTTTACTTTGAAAAATACTGTTTAAATAAATCCATCAGCACTGGAAGAGGAATCTTGGAGTCACAAAAGTCACAGTTTTAAACTGTCTATATTAACAGGTACATTATTCTGACCTTCATCATCACTTTCTTTGTTGATGTCAGGATCTTTTGACTCTATGGTGGCCTCCAGTGGAGGGATTGCTTTACATCCATGCCAGTGTAAACAACACATTGTATGTTGGCAGTAATGGATGCATAGATTTTTGGAATTTTTTATTTACTTTTTGTATTTATGTAAAGAGAGAATAAATGAGCTCTTACTGGTTTCCACTGATCTCAAATCTGAGGCAATTTTTTAAACAACAGCAAAATATGACCAAAAATCATGCACTGAAAGACACACATTAACACAATAACTCCTTTAACACTTATACTGTAATTTCAACACATTGCACACTGACACAAAAGAAAGTATGTAGCAACCTAAGTTATCAATTCATATGTAAAATTTAAAATACAGAAGACACAAAATGGAGGAGGACTTAAAGTTTTGCATTGATAGAACAGAAACAATGTTCAGGAGCACCAAAGGATTTTGTAAGCAATCCTGTGAAAGAGCAACATCCAGATGTTATTGCGACGCATTGTTTTCTGCACCGTGGGGCACTTGTTGCCAGGACATTACCAGCAGACCTAGCTCCTGTATTGGACAATGTTGTGTGCATGATAGTCATTGTGAAGTCAAGACCATTAAAAATTCAAATGTTTGCATCATTGTGTGAGGAAACGGGAGCAGAGCATAAAGTACTATTTTTGCATACGGAGGTCCAGTGTTGTCCCGTGGCAAAGTTTTAGCCCGTATGTATGAGATGCGGAACTAAAAGTGTTTTTGAGAAATAAGAGGTGTGATGTTGCTAAGTTGCTTTCAAGTGATCAGTGATGTGCAAGACTGGCGTACCTGGTGGATATATTCCAACATTTGAATGACTTGAACGCACAGATGCAAGACCGAAATGAAAACCTGCTCTCAAGTGCAGATAAAATAAATGGATTTCGTTCAAAGGTGCAGCTCTGGCAAAAACATGTGAAAAATGCCAACCTTGACATGGTCCAACACCCAGAAATTGCAAGTTATCGATGCTGTTTTCTGGTGGGTTGGGAGAGCAGCATGGAAGCCTAGGGAAGGAGTTACCGCATTTCAACATATTAAACTCCATTAAAACTGTCAGACACGATGACAAACTCTGAAACCAAGAACATGAGTGGAGTGTTAAATTAAATAATCTAGATTTGAGGTCCAGGTAAAATAATCAATGGATTTATTGTATACAACAGGAGACAAAGTGGAAGAGCAACTCAATCGCGTATTTCATGGATAAAATGGCTTCCTGAGGAATTCTCTATAAACTCGGACGTTCAAATTCAACACGCTCACCAAGCCTTGGCCCCAAAGCCAAAATCTGTCCAGCCTCACCGATCGATTGCCATCAACTTCCAACAGTTCACTGTAAAGGAGATGATACTGAAAAAAGTGTAGGAGAAAAGAACAATCACCCTCAGTGAAAGCAGGATATATTTTGACCACAATTACTCAGAGAGGATGCTGCAACAATCTAAAGCATGTTCTAACACCAAGATCTGCTTTCAGACACCTTTGAACAAGATACGCATCCACAGCTCCCAAGTGGCGCATCGACAAGCGACTATCAACCCAGAGATCGCAAGTTCGAATCCGGGTTGATGCCACAGACATCCGTGACCGGGAGTCCATGGGAGCTAATTGGCCGAGCTCTGACGGGAGCTCATACGCTCACTTCCCTGTCAGTCACAGCGATCACCAGCCAATCATGGGCGTCTGTGAGCTAATTCGTACGAGGGGGTGGAGAGCACTTTCCCTCCAAGTGTTTTAGGCCGCCTCCAAATACGCATGCACAGCAGTTCAAAAAGAGGCGGGCGGTAGCAGGCGGGTGGGGTGTGTCCTTGCTTGCGTGATATTCGGGTTTTTTTTTCAAGAAATCAGATGTCCTGTCTGTGCTCTGACTAGAACACCTGTTTTCAGAGCTTAAGGGTTTCTGCATCACTTTGTCAGAAATGTATTACAATTTTTATAAACTACATTATTATTTGCTGGTAATATACCTAATGTTTGTACTGTAAATTGAAAAGGTATCCAATGAAAACTGATGTACCAGCACCAACAGAGGGAAGAGCTCACAGTGCAGCAGATTTGATGCCATTCATCTGGATGTAGAAAAGGGAGACTGCATGAACATAATCCTTAGTTCTCAGTATTTCATAAATATTTCCATTTTTGTATAAAGCTAACATTAATCACAAATTCAGGCAAAACCTCCATCAATGCTTTCTTGCATTAATAGTGTACAATGCTGCTACTGTTAAAATTCATATGAGATACGCCCATTAAAAACCATTAACAAACTTATAGTGTGTGAACGTCATTGATTATTTTAATGTTTATTAGACAAATATGGCACACAAAGGAAAAGAAGCAACCCAAATTACACACAGAATTTAAATAGGAAAAACCGATAAGAAAAACCAACAAGCCATATTTAAATTTTCGAAAAGAAAAAAAAAACCTGCTTGTACTGCGCTGCCACCCTGTGGCAAAAAATAAATAAATAAATAAATACATTTTTTATATCCCTGAAAGATTTCAAATCCCTTTCATGCCAAAAGGTGAAGGAGGAGTCTGACATTGAGGGAGGAAATATATGGTTCTTGGCTAAAGTAGATATTGAGGTAAATCTGTAGTGTTTCCTAAATTGGTACTGAATTTTGAGTGTTGACCTCACCACATGATTATTCGTAAAGCCAGATGGGTTGGTTGAAACAGGAGAGGAAATTAAAGCCCGCAAAGAGGAAGCTGCACTACATGCTTGTGCTTCTAATCTGCACCAAAGTAAATCTGGAAAATTAAGCCATAAAGAAATCTTTTGAATATTAGCTGACCAACACTTGGAATTTAGGTTTTCCTAATTTGAAAATTAGGTAGAGATAGTCCACCACTGAAGAACAAAATTACAAATTAAAAGTCCTTACCACACCACCGAAAATAAGATGTGTTTTGATCAATTGTTTTTAAAAAGCTAACATTGAAACAAGAACAGTAATTGAGGAAGGATATTCATTTTAACAGTGTTAATTCTACCAATCAATGAAAGTGGGAGACACTGCCATCTTTGAAAGTCTAACTTCATTTTAAAAATTACAGCTAAGAAGTTAGCAGAAAATGACAGATGACAATGTCCTAGTGATATTGATGCCCAGGTATATAAAACCAGAATGACCAAGTTTGAAGGGAAGATCTGACTATAGTAGTAAAGCCTTGGAGTTGACCAGAAAACAATGACTTTGAGATATTGACTTTGAAACCTGAAAAAATGCTAAACCTCCCGATAAAATTACCAGAATTGAGTCCTTTGGATTGGAGGCGTATAAAAGCAAATCATCCGCATAAAGAGCTGGTTCTATTGCCAGAGCAAACAATAAGGGGGAGAGGGGGAACCCTGTCAGTACCATGAGAGAGAGTAAAATAACTGGACTGAATGCCGTTAGTAGTAACACTGGCAGATGGAGATGTGTAAAGAAGACATATCCAAGACAAAAATGTATCACTTATACCCAAATTTATCAGTATTTTTAACAGATTCAACCCTATCAGATGCCTTTTCAGCATGCATTGATATCACAAACTCTGGGGTTGTGGAACATTGAATAATATTCATAAGTGTTCGATTTGCTTTTCTGCAATGAGGGATGGAAGAATTCTTTCCAAACGTGTAGCCAGAACCTTAGCAAGAACCTTTGCATCTACATTTATTAAGAAAATCGGTCTGTAAGAGGTGCAGAGCTCTGGGTCTTTATCCTTTTTAATAAATGTATGAAAGCTTGCCTTAAAGTGGCAGGAATAGAACCTTGCTGTAGGGATTCAAAATAAACGGAATGGGGGATTGGGGCCAATTTATACTGAAAAATTCCACTGGGTCCAGTGGTTATTACTTTGTATATTACATATAGTTTTACTAATGTCCTGAGGAGTTAATGGTGAATCAAGTTTAGTAATATAAGCAAAGTTCTTTACAGGGAAGTTAATATTATCTTGGAAATTATTCATATCAGTATAATCAGGTGGGGATTGAGACTTATACAACGAGGAGTAAAAAGCTGAAATGACAATTATTGGCTGTGGGGTTTGTGTGCAACAGGCCAAATGCATTTTTAATCTGGGCAATCAAACATGAAGCAGCTTTCCAACACAGTTGGTGAGTTAGGAGATGACTTGGTTTATCAAACCAAATTGTATCAAACCACAAACCAGAGTTAGTGATTAAATGCTCTGTGAGTCCTGTGGTCGGTCCTGGTGTGCTGATGCTGGCTGGAGTTCTCATCATCTTGGAAGCCCCTCGTT
>JAOUQZ010045672.1:0-27050 GCA_028564935.1 Neosilurus hyrtlii | reverse complement strand
CAACAGCATATGTACTTTTAGGAGAATAAATACAGCTTGTGCACTTAGGAGAAAACCCAGCGCAGGTAGTTTATATGCGGAGACTGACGAGCTGTGCAACACCTTGAGCTGGCACTTCTGGACCATTCCTGACAGTCCAACCTGGTACTGCATGCTTTTTCTTTCCTCTGAGACCTGGAGAGTATAAAGCTACTGGCCAGATAATATATAGAAGTCCCCTAGACTAAACATAATCAGTTTCCCATCAAGATATTTCACTCTGTTGCTGCTCTACCCAACATTATAGGCACAGTAGAGTGTACTTACTCTCCTGATCCATCCCCATATCTCTAATGTAAAAAATGCCACTCAGTTAATGCCCAATTCAGCTGCAACTTCCACAACCATCCATTAAATATGGTCTTTCAAATAACAAACTTTTGTTCTTACACTGATTTGTTACACTGGGGATATTCACTGGATGTGCTGGATACAATATATAATACACTATATATTTAATACAGTAAATAAAAATAGTGGTAAGCTTCTTCACACACCAAAAAAGTGTAGAGGACAGCTGTTTTAGTCACCAGCTTCTCATGCCTGTGTTGGCAATTTCTTTAACTTGGCCTCTGATTTCGTTCAAAACACTTTTTCTAATTCCTTTTCTTGGTGTGCATTCACTGTATGTTTACTGTGCCACTTAACGTGCCAGGCCTCACTCTGATCTGCAGCTGTATATCCAGTATTCATATTAACAAATATAATATCTGGAATTTATTGCCTGAAATAGCATTTCTACTTCAAAAAAAATCTAAATTCTTCAACCTGTCCGGTGTATGGCATAGTCCCAACCAACAGAAAGTGTAGTTCATGTCATCAGATTCATCCTTGGACAGAATATCAGGTGTATGGTCAGACATGGCATTGTACATGGTTTCCTGCAAGATGTCTGGCATGGTGTCAGGTTGGATTCAGGTACAGTGTCCATGACTGTCAAAGTCACCACATAGACATAGTCCTGGGCTCTAGCTTAGGCATGGTTGGGGTTATGAATTTAGAATTAGTATGGCATATGAGCTGTTGTATTGAGCTTTAATATTGTCCTATTTTTGGAGCCAAGGCTGTGGCAGGATCCCCACATTTAGTGTCCTGATAGTCATTGGTCCACTGGAGCACTTGTTGATAAGGTGACCTGGACACCCACAGTATAAGCACAGGTAGTGCTTATCTGCTCCTCCCTGAGTTTTACTGTTGCTGAGCTGCCAAGGCTCTACGTGCTGTGACCCAGAAAGATTTTTGCTTTACTGAGACACTGTGCTATGACATGATTCACACGCCCACAGGAAACATATAGTTGCATGCAACATCTGCAATCTGTGGTCAGTGTGTGGAACTCCATAGACATTTACATTTAAAGCATTTGGCAGACGCTCTTATCCAGATTGACTTACATTTATATATTTATTTTATTTACATTATATAGTTATATTATATTTTTACATACAGCAGAGCAATTGAGGGTTAAGGGCCTTGCTCAAGGGTCCAACAGTGGTGATCGTGGGGACTGAACCACTGACCTTCGGATCAGTAACCCATCGCCTTAACCACTAAGCCACCACTGCCCATAGCATAGGCAGCTGCTCTCCAATTCCCCTGTTGTAGCTTGAGCAGGTTGTCTCCCACCTCTTTGCATTCTGGATCCGAACATTTCAAAATCGGGCCATGAAGTAACTGAAGTACAGGTGATTTTCGACATCCTGCTCCCAGACAGGTTTACCCAGCCTCCTGTTGTGCTTTGCCTGCAAGAAGAGCGAGTAGCTCAGTGATCTTCTCTATGTCAGGAATGTCTTACAGAGACGCAAAGTACAGTGAGCATTGGAGCAGGAAGCCTCGGCACTGTGTGGCATCATCATTGAAGTTATAAGGTTGAGGCATGGAAAAATGTGATGAACTTTGACTTGAAAATTATATAGATTGTACATGTGGCATGGAAGCTTGGGCAGAGTGTATGTGGTCCATGAGCTTGCTGTGTCTACCTTGCTGATCCTGGAACAGTAGACAGGTATTTGCTCATGTAGTGACTGAGGCTGGACACGGATAAGATACATTTGCAAGGGTTTACCAGGTTAAACAATGTTAAAGCGCAATCCATGTTCATAACCAGGAACCAGGAACCAAGAACTTGTTGCAATGACTAAGTCAAAGTCCAGACCACAATCTGACTGAAATACTCTGGTGAGACCTTAAGAAAGCTGAGGAAACCAATATTTTTTTAAAGTTTTTTCCATAAAGTAATAGCAAACATACAAATTCAAGTCAGACCCAAATGTCAAACAGACACTTTTATGCAACTGTACTTGTACAGAAAAAAGGCTAAAAAAAACCTGCCAGCAAATATTGAATAGAAATGCTCCTTGAATAAAATAAAATAAGGAAATGTTCTTTTCCTGCATAACAAAATGCTCAAAGCTGTGTAAATGTAAAGACAAAAGATACAGAAAAACTTGAAAAGCACTCAGAGAGCGCAGACCTCCACCAAGGCCACAAAAAATCTTTAACATTTCCTGGATCCCTATTATAATCTGGATCACTGCCAAACTCTAATCAACTCTAATTGTTCCTTGAATCATTTCCCAGCTATCCTGAAAATTTCATCAAAATCCGTGAAGTTTTTGAGTGAAGTAACAGACAGACAAACAAACAAACAAGCAAACAAAACAATGCCAGTGAAAAAATAACCTTCTTGGCAGAGGTTATAAAAGATAAGATTTTAAATATTTGTTGCCCTCTCATGGTTAAATATTATATTACTCTAAATAAACCAGCAGTTAACATAAAAAATGTGTGGTGGGGAAGTCAGCAGCACCTTCCCTTCCTCCACCTTCTTGGCTAAAGTGCCCTTGAGCAAGGCACCTAACCCAACTGCTCTCCGAGTATCCCCAATGTGTGTGGCAGCCTACTGCCCTGAGTGTGTGCTCACTGTTTACGTGAGTGTGTGTGCTCACTTTGGATGGGTTAATAAGAGTCAATAATCTCCCTTGTGGGATTAATACAGTATAGCAAAATAAAAAAAAAAATAAAATAAAAAATATGCACAAAGACAATAATTTGGATCCATGCCAAAATTTAATACATTTTTCCTTGTTTCATTTCTGACTCATCCTGAAAATTTCATCAAAATCCATTCATAACTTTTTGAGTAATCTTGCTAACAGTCAGACAAACAAGCAAACCATCGCCGGTAAAAACACAACCTCCTTGGCTGAGGTAAAAATAACAAAAGGCCAGCTTACTGTTTAAAAAGTCCACTCAGGTAGACAGGTCTTCCTTTGCCAAATAAAACGCATCATCCTGTGTGCAACTGTGTGTCATGGGGTTTTAAGCAGCTGTACAAAACAGTCACAGTTTAGATAGGGTAGGTATGTAACAAAAAACAAGCTTTTTCTTCTTCATATGCTGTTTCATGCTTAAAGTGTGCACCGGCTGCTCATGGTTGACTAGGCATATTAGATAATGGTAATATGCATTTGCCTTTCCTTATTGGTCCCTTTTATTCCCTGGTATACCTGATATTCCCAGGCCGTCTCCCATCCAAGTACTAACTATGCCCGACCCCGCTAAGCTTCCAAGATCAGATATGGCATACACAAGATGGTGTGGGACACATACCATAAGATAGCATATAACAAAGAATGCAGTTGACACCAAGATTAATAAAACTTGTTAATCAATAAGAAAGATGCAAACATTTTAGCATGTGCTAGCATGGTTTTCCTCTAGTTACTCAGATTTCCTTCTGCAGTCCAAAGCACAGGCTAACTGGCTGTTCCACATTGCCCCTGAGGATGTGAGTGTGGGTGTGAATGGCTGTGTGTGTGTTGGCAGTTCAGGGTGTATCCCACCTTTGCCCGGTGTTGGCTGAGATAGGCTCCAGCCTCCTCATAAACCTAGAGGATTATGCGTATCAGCAAATGAGTGAAAAGAGTACTAAAGTTAGTTCTAGAAGCTATTCATGGGGTGTTCTTAGCTTCTCAGACACTGCTGCAGCATTTCAGCCTAATGTTCGTGAAATAAATAATGGCGTTGTAGAATCTGTTGTATGTTGTTTTACACTTGAGGGTAGATTTACATAGTTTTAAGACCTGGTAAGGACAAGATTAGTCATGCCTCAACATTAATTATGCTTAATGTATTGCTGATAAGCAACAGAGAGACATGTTCAGTCTACAATATCATAAATGCACTATACTGGACAAATTTATTCTGTGAATAACCGTTGGGGTATAACCAATAGAGAACACCCAGTGCCAACCAAAAGTGTGGCCTAATGTTGTTGATTCTGAGTTATTAAATGCAAGTGAACTAATAGTGTTCAGTCAGTGAGATTTGAGCTGAAAGAATCAAACCATGGTTGACATATGGAAATGGGTGTAATTTGTAACCTATTTGAGCCAGACAGTGAGGACGCTGTGAGGATAGTGAGTCATCACATTCTAATATGTCGGAGGAGCTCGATCCTCATAGAGACCTGCGTAAGCCCCTGAAGGTGCGCAGAAGAACAAGCTAGTCCTCAGTCGAATGAAGAAACGCAGCCTTTCTAAACTCATTTAAAGTTTTAACATGTACTATGCAGAGGCACAAAAAAAACTCAAATAAGAATTTTTAAAAGATATTTTACCCATGACAGACTCAGGCATGTGTAGCTCTTCGTACTCCCTGCTTCATAAGTATAAGCACATTGGATGAGGATGTATAGGCTATATGTGACCCAACACAACAAAACAAGTCTTAATTGCACCAAACTGACTTCAACTATTCTTTAAAATCAGACACAGATCTAAAATCAGAGCCTATCTCAGCGACCTCTGGGTGAGCAGTTCACCAGTCCACTGCAGGGCAACACACAAGCATTCACACCTAGGGGCAATTTGGAGCAGCATGTGGAAGGAAACCGGAGTACCCGGAGGAAACCCATACAAGCATAGAGAGAACTTGCAAACTTCACACCCCAGATCTCAGTGTCAAGTTCAGCTTGCTCTGTACTAAAGACCTCGATTAGTTAATAAGGTTTTTGCTTTCAACTAAATGTCTGATGCCAACTGTATTTTTGTCCAGATCTTGTAAGCAATTTTATTATGCTGGACCTTTGAATAGCTTGTTTTAAATAATAATTAGAAAAACCTGTGTCTGAAAAACTGCAGGGATGTACAGTGGCGTAGTGATAGAGGCACATCCACCTCGTAGCAAGAAGGTCCTCAGCTTGGCGAGGGTGTTTCTGTGTGATGTTTGCATGTTCTTCTTGTGTTTGCGTGGCATTCCTACAGGTACTCAGGTTTCCTCACACAGTACAAAGACATGCACATTAGGCTAATTGGCTGTTTAAAATTGCCCCTACTTGTGATTGTGAATGGTTGTGTGTATGTGTTGCCTTGCATGGTCTGGCAAATTGTTCAGGGTGTACCCCACCTTCACCCAGTGTTGGCTGAGATAGGCACCAGCCTTCCTGCTGCCCTAGTAGGAGTTGTCGGTTCGCAAATGAGTGAGTGAAAAAAATGTAAATAGCACACTTGTGAGCCAGAGGCAATGATGATCACGCTATGATAAATCTATGTGATCTTTAAAAGCTGTGGAATTATGGGAAAATAAATTTGCAGAGAATATTTATCACATTTGTAGCTCTTGGCTAGTGGTGAAGTTCACTGCTACTTTTTTTCCAAAAATATTTCCAACCTGGTGCAGTCTTGAGCCATGGTAAGTTCCATACTGACATGCCATGGGTCCTTGGCTGATATAGTGCATATGATATTATAATATACTGTAATTTCTGGTCATCTCCCCAGTACATGCTAGTGCACTGTGTAGGCCGTGTGACATTCTCTGGATCCTGGCAAAATCTCGAATGTCTAGAGGAATGTTACAGCACAGAGGGTGATGGATGGCCTTTTTAAATGGTGTTATCTGGGCTGTATGTTTTCTTCCTGAGTGCCGAGAATACCAAGTACTCAGCTTGCCAGTGCACAATTATCTGGCAGGCTGAGCAGACAGGCTTGCCCCAGAGTTGATACACACACATACACACCAAACACTCTCACACGTCCATATGCCTGCAAACGTTAATGAGCCTGTTTGTGAGGCACAGAAAAACTCACTACCGAGCCTTTCCCCTGAAAATGGCATTCCGCAGCATCTCATTAACACGTTTAGCTTGGCAAATGGGGAAGTGCGAGGTAATTGGATTTGTACTATCACTATCTATTGAGACACCAGGACATCTGATCCAGTGATTTTCTGTCACAGAAGAGAAATGCCACACAGTGTCCAGACATAAAACAAAACAAACAAACAAATAAATATATATAATAAAATAATTTTGGTTAACTGGTTAAGCAATAAAGAACTAAAATGTGAAAAAAACATTTTAATACAATATTTTGGTACAAATTTTGTAAAAATATGCTGCAAATATTCACTCACTTACTCATAAGCTGAGCCACTTACTACTAGGGTTGGAGGGATTCTGGACCTACACTCACAGCCACACCTTATTGATTGCAACATCCAATTAGCCTAATGCGCACGTCTTTGGATTGTGGGAGGAAAAACGAAATACCCGGAGGAAACCCACGCAAGCACGGGAGGACATGCAAATTCCACTCAAAAACACCCTCACCGAGCCTGGGACCTGCTTGCTGTGATGCGGACATGCTAACCACTACACCACGGTACTGTCCTGTAATAAAATTTTATAGAAATAATCTATGATAAAATTCACTATTAACTTTGGAAATTATTTGCATCAAATTCCTCCTGGACAACATTTAGCACCAGCCTGAGGTGCAATTACAGCAGCACAGACTTTCCACAACCTTTTACACCTATATTCCAAGCCCTTTATGAGTTCTCAGTCATTTTAAACGGAGTGGGAAGATTTCTTAGTCTAATCTGGGGCTATTCAGGGTTTGTCTGTCCCCAAGAAGTTTAGCATTTAAAAAAAAATCACATTAAGAAACTAATAGGGCAGTAAATCAGACTGACCTTGAGGGATAAAATGGGAGGAATATATGAGTCTGAACCAAGAGCAGTTCAGACTCTTAATTAAGAAATAGTGTCATCAGCAATCACTACCTCCCCTTATGGCTGTTTTAGAGGAAAACATATTTCATGCACCACTAAATTTTTCTCACAAACATTACATACAGTACCAGGCAAAAGTTTGAAGACACCTTCATTCAGTTCAAATGAGTAGGAGTGGCTGCATGGACAGCATTGGCTCAGTGGTTAAGGCCCAGTACCACTGTTGAGTCCTTGAGCAAGGCCCTTAACACTCAGTTGTATAAAAAGGGATAAACGTAAGTCACTCTGGATAAGGGTGTCTGCAAAAAGCTGTAAACGAGTGTCCAGGCTTTTGTCATGTATACAGAGATAAATAGACAGATCCTCATTCAACAACTATGTGGTCAATTTCAAACTGCTGTGTACTTTAGTTCATGCCATGCTGGAAGCTGTACCTTCTTCCCACTGATAGCTTTCTAGCAAAGGGCAGCAAGTTTACCTCAAGAATTTGACAACATTTTGTTTCATGCATTTTCCCGTTATATCTTAACAAGTGCCCCAGTCCCTGATGCAGAGAAACTCTCCCACAGCAGGATGCTACCACCTCCATGTTTTACTTTAGGTATGGTGTTCGCTGGATAAGCTGTTTTGGATTTCTGCCAGATAAAGCGTTTGCCATTGAGAACAAATAGTTCAATCTTTTTTGTTTCATCTGATTATAACACCGTTTACTTTTTGGCTTCAGAATCTTCCACGTGACTTGATGTGGTCTTTCTTAAAGAGTGTCTTTTTTCTTGTAACCCTCCCAAACAAACTACATTGGAGAATTTGTGATATTGTTGTAACATGCCCACAATGAGCACTCTGCCCAAAAATTCCTGTAACTACTTAAAGTTGCTGTAGTCCTCATGGTAGCCTCTTTTCCATCCAGTTTGGTGGGCTGGCTTGATCTAAGAAGGGTCCAACTAGTACCAAACACTTGATTATGGATTTTACATGGTACAGGGATCAACAAACCTTTGATTTGTATTTTTTCCTCCTGTCCACAACTTTCTTTTGACAATGCCTTGCCACCCATAGTTGACTGTTTACTTTCACTAACACTTGCAGGCAGTGGAATGCTCTTGATTTCTGAACTCAACCAAAGTTGTATTAGTTTTAAAATGGAATGATTTTAATTTCTATGCCTTATTTAAAGTCTTACAACACTGCATTTAATTTTCTTTTTAACCAGCCTGTAATTAAATATTTTTATGTGGAATTTGTGGAAAATGTCAGTAGTTTATGAATATAACAGAAGTGTTTATGTTCCTCAAACACATATCTATAAATAGTCAAACCTGAGAAACTAATCATTTTTAAGTGATCTCTCAGTTTTTTTCAGCAGTATGTGCACTGTATATCCATTAAAAGCGGTCTCTTGATTTTTTTTCCATTGCTGTACTTACTGTATATATATTCAGTTCAATTCAGTTTTATGTGTATAGCGCTTTTTACAGTTGACATTGTCATAATCTCCTGTTACTTCCTTGGCTTTCTATTGGCTGTCCTGTCTGCTTGTTTTCTATTTAAGCCAGTCTAACTGTCTACTTAATGTCTGTTCTTCGTTGTATTTTTTTGGTTTGATGTCTCACCTGTTGTTTGTTTTTATGTCTGGTTACATTTCTGCCCTGCCTGGCTCACTTCTTCCATGCCAATATCCAAGAGGTGTGAATTTGGTTTCATTCTCAAGATACTGAATACATGTTTTAAGCTGTTTTTCTGTGAATTCCAGTGCTTGCGTTTCGCAAACCTGCGTTGAGGCATAGTGCTTTTTCCTTCTGTATGTTTGTGAGCCTTCACAATAAAGTCACATCAAAGACTTGTGCGCTTGTGTCACATAATGGCCAGGAACCATGACTGCAGCCTGCCTCAATGCTTGGTCTGACACCTTTCTAACAATTTCAGCCTGGAACCAGGAACAACCCACAAGACCTGACATTTTGGAGATCGACCCTTTCACTTATGTTTTACAATCTGTCCGTTGACAAAAGTCACTCAGATCCTTACAATTGTTCATTTTTCTGGCTTACAACACATCAACCTTGTTCACTTTCTGGTAAATACATCCTGTTCCTTGGCAGGTGCCACTGCAATGAGATTCATTCATTTATTCATTCATTTTCTGAACCACTTAATCCTAATTAGGCTCTCGGGGAGGCTGGCGCCCATCTCAGCCTACTCGGGGCAAGGGCAGGGTACACCGTAGACAGCTCGCAAGGCCATCACAGGGCACTGTTACAAGATTAATTTTATTTACTTTACCTGTCACTTGTCTTTATTTATCAGCCATAACCTTAAAAACATTTTGACCAACGAAAGGAAAGATACACTCTGTATGCATTTTGCATGTTCTCCCCTACTTGTGTTGGTTTCCCCACAAAACATGCATAACAGGTCAGCTGACTACTCTGAATTGCCCATAGGTGCATATGTGAGTGTGAATGGTTGTTTGTGTCTGTAGTAGACTGCAGTAGGCTGGCGACCTTTTCAGGTCCCACATCATTTGGGATTGGCTCCAGCTTCCCCCACAGCCCTGGCAGACAAATGGCATAGATAATATCAATTCAATTCAATTCAGTTTTATTTATATAGCGCTTTTTTACAATTGACATTGTTGCAAAGCAGCTTTACATAGTAAAACAGATGCATCTGCAATCCAACAGTAAATAAGCTAATGCTAAAAGAAGCTAAATTCATCCAGGTTTTTTCACTGTATTTGAACACTAATGAACTTTAAATAAAGTCTGTTTATAAAGTAAAACCTACTTTATCTTTATTATACAGTATACAAATTAACATAATTAATAGACAATTTTTTTACACAAGGCGATTTCATTCAAGTCATGGGTGACTACTGAACAAGCCTGAAGCTATAATAGCAACAAAAAAAAAAACACTAACTATGTATAACATAACTGACCTAAACTGGATAATTTTTATCCAGGTTCTTGTATCAGCAGGCACATCATCATTAAACAAAAATTGCATTAAACCAGTAAGTCATTCCTACTGACAGCCATACATGTCCATGTCCACCATGTCACACATGATGTGGTATGGATTGGATAATGGATTCATCCTTTCCTTCTCCATACTTTTCTCTTCCCATAATTAACATAATTACCACACAAACACCATTTAATCTTGCTAGGGAAGCTGAAGACCATCGCAGGGCCAACACACACACACACACACACACACACCTGCCAGTCACACTCACATCCACACCTAGGGGCAATTTGGAGCAGCCAATTAGCCCAATGTGCATGTCGTTAGACTGTTGGAGAAAACTAGATTACCCAGTGGAAACCCATGCAAGCACAGGGAGAACAAGCAAACTCCACACCACACAGAAACACAAGAGGCTAGGACTTTCTTGCTGTGAGGCGGACGTGCTAACAAATACGCCACTTCAATCACATCATGCTTTATTTTAAACAGACTGCGGTGGTGGTGAGCAGGGGCAAAATAGCAAAAATTAGGACATTATGGACTTATGTTATTATACATTATACTACATCTAGTAAAAAAAACACAATCACTATATTCTTGTTACCAGAATACCAAGTCTTGATGTTCCAACAGTGATGCTAAAATAGACAGGTTGAGGTTTTGTTGGACTACAGGTGCCCTCAGGTCTATGTTTACCTCCTACACATAAGCTCACTGGTTCATGACTGATGTTTTAAAGATATCTTGGAGAAAATACATCTTTATTATCAGTGCTGGTATTTTCTCTGATCTCTGCTGCTAATATATTCCTCATTCATACGTTTCTATATAAATTGATTTAGAGTTGAATCAGATAATCCAATGCACCATCTCCAGGATTGATGTTGAGAACATTCGTAAAGAAATTTACAATTTAACTGTACTGAACCTTATTTTATCACATTTGCCTCACAGCTAGGAGGCCCTGGGTTCAATTCCCGGGCTCGGTGTTTCTCTATGGAGTTGTTCTGTGCATGTTCTTCATGTGCTTGTGTGGGCTTCCTCCAGGTACTCAGGTTTCCTCCCACAGTCCATAGACATGAACATGCACTCAATCGTTGCATGTGTTGGCCCTGCAATGGACTGATGAGATGTTCAGGGTGTACCCTGCCTTCACCCAGAGTCGGCTGAGATAGGCTCCAGCCTCCCTGCAACCTTAATTGAATTATGCGTTTCAGCGAATTATAAAATCTTGCACTGAACAAAAATATAAGCGCACAAACCAAAAATGCTGAGTTAAATTAATCTATAATGAAATATGCTCATAAATGGTGTGTATTGATGTACTGAATGATTTAATCTGCTGAATTCTGGTCACGTACACTTCTCATACCACATCCCTGTGAGATTATGAAATCACAAAGTAATTCCACCCATGAGTGGAATAATGCATAACACTGAGTTGGTCAGTCAGCATGACCAATACACAGGCAATCCTTGCACCAAGGGCCAAGAAAAGGCCACCCTGAAATGTGCACTTTTGTCACTAGTCACAATGCAACAGATGACACAAGCCATGAGGGAGTGCGCCATTGGCATGCTGAATGCTGGAATGTCTGTGACAGCAGTGTCAACACACTTGAATGTGCATCATTGCACCATCATTCGGTTGAGAAGTCGATTCAGAGAGACTGGCAGCACTGTGAATCGTCCACATGTCACGTGTGACCACGCCTGCACCGGATGCGCACATGCAGCTCTTGTACCTCCGTGATCGGCTCCGACCAACATTCCACAGGCCACTATTGGTCATCTCATTAACTCTATGCGTCGGAGATGTACTGCTTTACGTGATGCAGGTGGTGGACATAATCAGTACTGAGTGCTGTGAACTTTGCCCACTGACCCTCGCTGGTTCAGGCTGTGATAACGCATGAATTGTGAACTGAAAATTGTTAATCATGTTTCTTTTGGTTCAGTATTAAGGCAAAAATAAAATAATAATTGTTTTGTTGAAATACTTCCATATTGGCTAAAAATATAAAATAAAATAAAAAAAGTTGTGCATTAATATTTTTGTTCACTTGGAAAGCAAACATCTATGGTACAATTGTTATTGATGTGCATAAAAATGTATCCTTCTACATGTACAGTATGTCTGTTAAATATTTATTTATATTTAATCTTTAAGTATGCTAGTTACCCCACCAGGGAAAAGACACTGGACTTGCTATATGCTAGATTCAATGAGGCATATTCTCTACCGCACTTGGGAATCTTTGGGAATCTCAGAGCATAGTGTGGCACACCTGAGGTCTCTGTACAAACCTCTTATACTGAGGCAACCTGTGGTGACAAAACCAGACAGAAACCGATCTCCGGAGGCTATGGTTACACTGAATGGATGATTTGGATCAACTGACCGGGATGCTTTTTATGAAACCCATGCTGAGGAAACCGATGGTATAATGAACTGTGTAACTCTGAAATGATATTTCTGTGATGTGTCTGTCCACTGCTTTGCAAACAAACAACTCTCGGTCACTGATGACCTGAAGACCCTACTGAACAAGAAGAATATGGATTGATAGCTGGTGGCATGGATGGCATGAGAAGTATACTGTATACACCTATTTAAAGGTGAGGATAAGATAGAATAAGAACATAATCTGTTTTACTGATCAGACCACTGTTGGGCTCCTGAGCAACGCCCTTAACCATCAACTGCATGTAGTAGAATGTACAAACATGGAAGTTGGCAAATACTGTGAATATAAATGTAAGATCTAGTCAGGGGCGACACGGTGGCATAGTGGTTAACATGTCCGCCTCACAGCAAGAAGTTCCTGGGTTCGATTCCCAGCTTGGGTGTTTCTGTGTGAGTTTACATGTTCTCCCCATGCTTGCGTGGGTTCCTCCAGTTAATCCGGTTTCCTCCCACAGTCCAAAAACATGCACAGTATGCTAATTGGCTGTTACAAATTGCCCCTAGGAGTGAGAGTGAGTGTAAATGGTTGAGTGAGTGTTGGGATGGGCGCCAGCGATTAAGAAAATTAATGAATGAATGAGTCCAAAGACATTTGCATTAGGCTAATTGGCTGTTCCAAATTGACCCTAAGTGTGAGTGGTTGTGTGTGTGTGTTGCCCTACGATGGTCTAGCGAGCTATTTAGGGTGTACCCTACCTTTTCCCAGTATTAGCTGAGATAGGCACCAATCTCCCCATGGTCCTAGGTTAAGTGGCTCAGCAAATGATAATGATTAATCTTCACCCAAGGTGAAACGGGCAATCTGAAGATATAATAACTCCAGCCCTGGCTATAGCCAGCACCGAAGCATAATAACAAGAATCCTGTTAACCATGGACTTTAGTCCAAATCACGGACACCATGGACATGAGTACTCGTGTACTTTTAATAACAACGAACCAAAAAAGTTGTTTAAAGATTCCCCTGCTCTCGAATCATTAGATCTGATTTCTGGTAAATATATATCTGCCCTATACTCTGGTTTTGACTTACTGTTGTTCTGCATACATACATTATGTTTATACATACATAAGTTAATCCTGTTTGCTGATTTTCTAACTTTGTACCTGTTTATCACTCATAATTTGCCCTGTTCATTTGTCTGCCTTGGTCTTTTATTAAATCCATATCTATACATATCCAAACCCTGACACCATTTCTTATCTGCTTTCTTTTCATCAGAGTTAGCTGATTCTGATTACTGAGTTAAAACATTTTACCGTTAAAAATTGTTATCAGATCTGTACCTTAATAAACTGTTGTCTCGAAATAACTCCAAATATCGACTTAAAGGAGAATTTAACCCAAAATAAATAAAAACTTGCATACATAGTTTATGTCTGTTCCTATCAAAATGCACAATGCTTTTCAATATACCCTTTTCTTTAAAAAAAATAAATAATAAAAGTAATAAATCCTCACAGGTGGGCCACCATTGTACTGCAAAAAGTGGGATGTTTCAAACATGGAAGAAACGCTAAATACTGAAGTGTTTTGCATTAGCATGCACTGAGGTATATACCATATATTCATGTAACGTAGTATTAGGTGCAGATGTGTCTTATTTTGTGCCTTATTTTATTATATTCAGAAGTATGATTTATTAGTTAATATTTGTATACTGTTGTATTTGCTGTTACTATGCTTTATATGAACTGATGTGTCCTTGTCCTATTCTCGTTATTTCGCACACTTGCGAAATTGAAACAGACTCCAAATGGCAGCCTTTTCAATCTGGCTAATGCAAACAATCAAAATGATTTTAGCAGATTGCAGCTTCAAATATGTAAGTAAAAACCACCTGATGATGAAAATATACTCATTTTCAGTGTAACCGGAGAGTTTGAAAGGCTTTCCTTTCATTTCACTTTAAGGGGTAATATTTTACTTTCATCTATACTACATAATATCCCATTGAGAAGAATTACTATGTTTACCCCTATACTGTATTCATATTTTCAATTATTGAAAAGTGTCAAAGTCTGCAAATGGCAGTGCTAGCATGGGTTTGCACTAAGTATTCCAGTTTCCTCCACAGAGATGCACATTAGGCCAAGTGGCTACTCTTAATTGCCCATAGGTTTAAATGTGAGTGTATATGGTTGTCTGTCTGCATTCTGAGTGATGAATGGGGACAATGGTGAATGAGTATAAATATTATGCTATGTGTGTGAAGTATTTTCCTTTCTGTCATACCAATTAAAATGTTTTCCTGCCCATGTTTTGTTGAGTGTGTGTGTGTGTGTGTTTGTGTGTGTGTGTGTGTGTGTGTGTGTGTGTGTGTGTATGTGTGTGTGTGTGATCTCTCACATTCTCAATTTACCAGCCTACTGACATAAGATCTATGAAGTGAAACTGCCATGAAGTCTTTTGGGGCTATTTACACACATCCAGTGTCAGAAGGGCCAGCCGGTCCCCAGGGAAGAAATGACATCTCTTTGCCTTCAAGCTCCATTCTCTCTCACTACAGAAAAGTCTTAAAAGCAAAAGTACATATATTTTCTCATCAGTCCTGCTCTACTGTGTTTTGTCTAAGCCCATTTTAGTTTTAAAATTGGACAAAGTAAAAGAAAAACCTGTGACATTTAATGAATTAATTAATTACTGTGTCAAGTGGCAGGGTGGCATAGTCGTCAGCACATCTGCCTCACAGCAAGAAGGTCCTGGGTTTAAGTCCCAGAATTGGTGAGGGCATTTCTGTGTGGAATTGCATGTTCTGTTCTTCCTTGCATTGGTTTCCTCTCCTCCTATTGTCCAAAGGCATGCATATTAGGCTAATTGGCTGATCCAAATTGTCCCTAAGTGTAAGTGTGAATGATTGTGTGTTCGTGTTGGCCCTGCAGTGGATTGGCAAGCTGTCTGGGGTGGACCACACCTTCTCCCAGGGGGATAGGCACCAGACTCTCAATGACCCTAGTAGAAGCAGTTTGGCAATTGAAGAATTAATAAGTATCCTAAACTAATTTTAATATGATGATAAGCCATAATTAGGTCAGTCAAAAACTGAAAACTGATTGGCTGATGGCAGCCATGTTGTTTAACCAATCAACCTGCCCTTGAAGTCTTTGTTAGGTCTTTTAACCAATACACAGCCTCCAAAGTTTGATCTTGATAATGTAAAAGGTTTAAGAGTTACAATAATTTGTTTGCTTAAGTATCACCTATGAAGAAAACGAATTAGCCTCATGGCCTGTAGATTTCATACCTCAAGTTTGGTGTTCTTTGGACATTGCATTGAGGTGTTACAACTAATTACAGCAAGACCACCTTGACAAAATTAATTGTTAATTGTGGCAACTTCGGACAAACCGTCTAGAAGGATATACAGACGTGCTCGGACCCTTTATAGTTTTTTATATTTCTGCATAAACATGATTTAAAATATCATCAGATTTTCATTGTAATGTTCGTGGTAACTGTTGATCAGTCCTGAATACTGAAGGGATTGTAACCTAGCTCTGCGTTGTGTGATGAAAGATACAAGTGAGGCATATTTATCTCATCCTTAGCCACAATTTATTGTCAGAATAGGAACAGAATGTGCACTGGTCAGTAATAAAATTAGCTTGTTACAGGCGGCTCAAAGGTAGAACTACCAGGTGTGTCTCTCATGAACTGGCAATGTTTTACTTACATTAATATAAAAATACCTGAACACGAACAAAACGTGCACTGATCAGTTATACAATTAGCTTTGTTACATTAAATTTATTCTTCTTTACCAATCTTCTGTCGAATGACTCATGTCTTTAAGGATCATTGTTTTGCTGCATGACCCACTTTTTTTTTAGATTTAGCTCAGAAACAAACGACATATTTCTTCAGAATTCTCTAGTATACTTCAGAATTCTTTATTCTGGACAAACTGTCCTGGTCCAGATGCAGCAAAACAAGCCCAAATCACGATACTACCACCATTATGTTTCACAAATGGAATAAGGCTCCTTTTCCAAACAAAACTTCATATTAAAACCAAAAAAGTTCTATTTTGGCCTCATCCATTGGCTTGTTATAGAATTGTTCCTTTTATGGAGCAGAGGCTGCGTCCTTGCAACCCTGAACTGCACACGACTTTTGTTCAGTGTTCTTCTGATAGCGGATTCAAGAATATTACAATTAGCAAAGGTAAAAGAGGTCTTTAGTTGCTTAAAAGTTATGGAGGGTTCCACTTATAAACACCTTGCTCTTGGACTGATCTTTGTTGGTTGAGCACCAATGAAGAGGGAAACTATGGACTTTTATTTCCTCCATCTGTTGGTGGATTGGTGGAGTCCAAAGTCTTTAGAGATGTTTTTTTTTAACCTTTTCCAGTCTGATGAGCATCAACCATATTTTCTGCATTTCTCACAAATGGTGTACCATTATATGCTTCAAAAAAACATGTTGTGAAGGTCAGACTTTGACAGTGATCTGCTCGTTTAAATAAAATCGCTCACACCTGACCATCCAATTGTTTGAAAATACACAATTACACTGTTCAGGTAGACAAAAATATGCCCAGCCAGTCTAAGGCATTGCTCTGATACAATTTTAATTTTATAGTGCTTGTGCCTTTACTCTTCTTGGAACTTCTTCATTCATGATGTGGTCTTGCCAGGTGATCTTCAAGATCTTTCTAGACATTTTTACCCAAAAACTTATTGACTATTCTTGCCATGTTCTTGTTCTTCCAAGTGTCTTTTAAATAAATTGCAATTGGCAATTGGAAAATTGGCAAAAGTTAAAAAACTTTACCTTCATACTGACTGTCATTTTAGACCAGATGGAGTGTGTTATTTGAAAAACTACTGCTGCTTTAACAATTCTGCAGCTGACACCAGTTATCATCATAGCCATAGGTGCTCACAACACTGTCCTGGTAATTAAAGTTGCTCACAGGTTCAACTTCTGTTTTGTTGACCTTGACAGCTGGTGCTTGTTTGTTGCTGTTGTTTTCCAAATTCATGATCCTAGTCTTCTCAGTATTCATTTTCAGGGTGATTCTTCCAGCTTTTATTCTAATCTTGCAGTGAGTGTCTGCAGGTTTTCAGCATTTTAGAAAAGAGTCCTGCCTTGTTATCTCCACTTTATCACTTTATTGGGTTCACTTGATGCTTTCTTTAACATGAACCCAACAGCTGTCAGAAAGAGGAGGAGTGGTTGAACCCTGCCTCACTCCAGTGACCATGTTAAGAAAGCAAGTTCTTCTTGTTTGTATTCTTACACAGCAACGTGAAGTCATGTACAGACTATTGAAGATGATGAGAAAAAACTTCAGCTTCAGTGGTCTCTGGTATTTGACACATTCACTCACTCACTTATTTGCTGCACCGTGTAGTACTTCTACTATTGATGTGGGAGGCCCAGTGCCAACACTGGGCAACGACGGAATACACCCTGAGCATCTGACTAGACCATTGCAGGGCTAATATGCACACAACCATTCACACTCACTTTCACACCTATGGGCAATTTGGAACAGCCAATTAGCCTAGTGTGCATGTCTTTGGACAGTGGGAGAAAACCGGAGTGCCTAGAAGAAACCCATGCAAGCACAGTGAGAACATGCAAGCTCCAAACAGAAACGCCCAAGCCTGGGACTCGAACCCAGGACCTTCTTGCTGTGAGGCAGATGTGCTGACGACTATACCACCACGCCGCCCTATTCAACACAACGATATTTCTGAGTATGAAGATTTGTTTGAGTAAACGATGTCTACAAAACCCAGCCTGTTCTTCACGAAGTACAGTATTCATAGCCTGTAAAAGTCTTATCAGAAATACTATGCAAAGAACATTTACAGGGATGGACAGGAGCGTAATCTTTCTTCAATTGTTAGCAAGTCTCTTTTCCTTGGGGGCTTCACTATCACATCCTCTTTCCAGTTTTGCATGAGAGTTGCAGCAGTTGATGAGAGTTTCACCCGGGTCACCAAACTGCTGCGGCCATCTTGTCCACCTTTGCTGGACTTTTATCTACTTGTGAATTGTATGTGATGTTGCTCTTCATAGCCTTTGCTGCTGTAATGACCTCTTCCTATGGGATTGGTTCTTCTAGCACATCAAGCTGAGGTTCAAGAGCTTGTATCACATGGTTTTCAAAAGTGCTCCACTCATCTTTGATCTTGTTCTTCTACAGTCACTAGGATCCTTTCCCTCTAGTCTTTTTCTTGTGCACTAGCAGTGCTTTTTGCACCAGTCGACATACATCTTTGCAAAGCTTCCCAGATATATGTTTACTCAGTAAATGAATAACTAAGTAAATTTTTTTGTTTCTTTTTAAAATTTACATCAACATTAAATCATTAAATCTACATTCAGGTCTTGTGTGAAAATCAGGGTCAAGGTCAATGGTTAAGGTTAAATTTGTGTATAAATGTAATAAGATATAGTATATAAACAAATCACAAACCTTTAATCACCTTTGCAAATTTTTACTAAAAAGGAAGGGTATTTGTCCAAAAAGAATTACAACCCAAAACGTGTTTTGGCTTCCTATAAAGCCACCAGATGGCCAAATGTGGCAATTCTTTAAAGCTGAGTAGTAGATGACCACAGAAACCTTGATGCCAAGTTTGGTAAGTCCAACCCATACAGTTTTTTTTAGTTTGAGGGCTGCTGAAATTTGATTGACTCATGGCAGCATCACCTACTGATAAATTTACACCAGATTGAGTAAACTTCATACATACATACATACATACATACATACATACATACATACATACATACATTCATACTTTCTTTTATTCAGAATTTGATCTAGAACACCACCGAAATCTAATGGAGTTTTTCTTGGACCATACACCAACATACTCACAAAATTCATCACAAACAAACCAATGCACACCAATAATTCATAACCAAAAAACAATGGCACCAAACTAATGAAATCAACAGCAAATTCTAAGAAAGAAAGAAGAAAGAAGAAAGAAAAAAAAATTTAAGAAAGACCTGACACCTGTAAGAAAAATATCATATATCATGTCCTGTCCAATTCCTGGCAGGTATATCATGAGTACCCTGTATATAACCTGTCAGTTAAATATTTAACATCTTATACATTTTTTCATCTACTTATGGCCACTTAAATAATGAGCATCACAAGGGCATGTCCACCTCACAGCAAGAAGGTCCTGGGTTTGAATTCTTGTTGTTTGAATTCTTGTCTCTGTATGGATTCACTCTCACACTTAGAGATGATTTGGAACTGGCAATCGGCCTACTGTGCATGTTTTTGTGAGGGGAAAATGGAGTAGCTGGAGGAAACCCATGCAAGCTCGGGGAGAACAAGCAAACTCCACCCAGAAACACCCTGAGCTCGGGAATTGAACCCAAGTCCTCCTTACTGTGAGGGGAATGTGCTAACCACTGTGCTTCTTTCATACCAGTGCTTGATTCTTAAAACCCTTACAGTTTCCCTAGTTTTTTTTATTTTATTTTTTTTAAGAACATCAAAGCTAAAATTCAGTGACTGTGAAAATTTGTCAGCACCTCAGACGCAAGCTACTTCGAAGGAAATAGAGCTGAATGGCAGAGCTCAGCTTATGTAAACACGTGCAGGAAGATGGCCTAAGAAAAACATATAAAATATTTGGAGATGGTCTCTATCTAGAGACTTGAGATATAAAATGATATGTTGTAGCTGACAAACTCTGTTATTTGAGTCATGTTATTGTTAATAACAATATATAATTATTATTTTATAACCTTTTATTGAGTAAAACCTCTATTAGTCTGATTCACATGACCCTGACCACAATACTTGAAGGAAACATACACTGCCCGTCTAAAAAGAATGGACCTCCTTTAGCCTTGATCACAGCATGTATTCACCATTGCATTGTTGCTTTGGTTTTTCAGGTAGACATTAATGTATCAATAAAATTAAGTCTGCTGATGACCTGAATGTATTGAATGACCAGATTATTCTTCTTTCCTGATGGTACGGATATAAAATTGGGGCTGTAATAGTGAACGAGTTACTGATTTACTAAAGCAGTGCACTAACTCACATGGATGTGTACGTATCACCAATAGCTAAACATGAAAATGTAACTGTTGTCTCCATTTTTTTATGCTAGTTGCATATTTTGTTCTGCGTAAGCAGTGTTATATAACACGACTAAAATTTTTCTTGAATCTACCTGCTTTATGTCACAGTCAGCAAACTTGAAACAGTCTTCACAATACACTACCCAGCATGCTCTGCAGCGCTCACGGTTGCTGAGCTTCTGACTTCTGAGTCAGATGATCGCAGTACACCTTAGCACTCACACTGATCACACACCACTCTATTTAACCTCTCTTTTCTATTTGTGAAGTATTGTGTCTGTGTTTTTGTCAGTACATACCAAGCTGTTTGCTTGCCTGTGTATGATCTGTGCTAGTCCTTAAATTTACGATTCTGTGCTTCACCTTTGATATTGAGTACAAGGGTGTGAACTTTGATTCTGCCTAGCTTCCAGTGGACTGTTTAATCTGCCTTCTGCTTTTCTCTTATTTATGAGTTTGGACTGTGATTATAAAGAACTGTGTAATTTGCATTTTGGATGTGTTAATGAAGAACTGTGTAATTTGCATCACATTTCCACCATCCTATCTGCTGTGGAACAGCATTTGTAACAAGATTTTAATAAAATCTTTAATGGAAGGTTCAAAACCCTGCACCACAAGTTAATATGAGAATATGCAGATGTCTGTGAGATAGAGAGTCGATCTCTAAGCTTTTAGAATTCTGACTGTTTATCTGCTTGAAGTATTTCTGATTCCTGCCTGCCAAACAGATCACAGAACATTAACTCTCACTGTGCACACTGCACTTGCAGTACACTAAGCTCTCAAAAGGTTTTCTGTTGTGGGTCTCAAATCACTTTGCAAGCGTGCAGCTAGCGGCACTCCCTTGTCTCATATTAATAAGCAACTGTTGTTTATGAATGGAAAAGTGTGCTGTGGAAAGTAATGATCCTCTGCTATCCATTTGTAGGGAAATTAATTGCTGTTTGGAGCGGCCCAGTGGTGTAGTGGTTAGCATGTCCGCCTCACTCCAAGAAGGTCCTGGGTTTGATTCCTGGTCTCAGCAAGGGTGTGTCTGTGTGAAATTTGCATGTTCTTACTACATGCATGGGTTTTCTCACACAGTACTTGTACAGACATGTACATGAGGCCTTTTAGACATGTACATGAGGCCTTTTGTCTGTTTCAGGTGTAATTTGAGTGTGAACGGTTGTGTGTTGGCCCTGTGATGAGCTGACGAGCTGTGCTGGGGTATACCCAGGCTCCAGTCTGCCTGCGATGATTAAGCAGTTCAGCAGATAAATACATAAACTGGTGTTTGATTTTTCAGATCACACTGTCCTATAAGCTGGAAAACAGTGAGACTGGACATGGCTTTTAATGTATTGGAAAAGCCAAGACATTCAACAGACACAGATCCTTGGGTATTCTCATTTTGTCTGTTGAAGCAAAGACCTCATGCTGGTAGATAAACTTCATTTATCTGCTTCAGTAACTGCCTTTAAAAAAATCCATAGGCATCTGATCATATGTCTAAACCAGATCAAGCCATTTATTCATTGGTATCCCAGTGAAGTGAATTAAGGTAGAAAAACACACAACCTTTTGCACAGTTATATTAGGCCTAACTGAAACTAAAAAGCTTCTGCATGGTTAAACACCACCATAAATGTGAAGTCAGACTCAGTATACCAACATTGTTGTGTGATGGATCCTTAGTGGGAAGTGACGACATTGGTGAACAAAGAATAAAAAACAATGTTGGGATATTGAAAGAAATGGCTAACATCTATTATAAAAGTCCATGACTTAATGCTGGCTCCTGCAACATATACCCCCCACCCCATGTCACAGATCAATACACACTTCAGGGCTGATCACAAAATAGAGGAAATATCTGTCAAGACTTACAGTTTCTCTGGGATTTGTATACCAGATAGGTTACAGATCTTCTCCAGTCGAGTTTTCACAGTACACTGCAAAAAACAAAAAACAAAACAACATTAATTTCTTTAGAGGTATAAAATTAAAACTGGACCACCCTGGGGTTATTAAGGTGAAGCAAACAAGCTATGATGGGTTTGTGGTCATTAGACAAAACAATGGAATTCAGAGTTTGTGATTAGCTAATGTATCAGAAGACGTCAAGCGAGGACTTGTAAACACAGACTCATGTAACAAACACAAATCAGATCAATGCTAATTCTAGCATGGATAAATGACATAATCTAAATTAGATGAATTAACATGGGGCAGGAAGTTGTAGTGGTTTGCACGTCCGCTGCACAATAGGAAGGTCCTGGGTTCGAGTACCGGGCGTTTCTATGTGGAGTTTGCATGTTCTCCCTGTGCTTATGTGGGTTTCCTCCAGGTACTCTGGTTTCGTGCCACAGTCCAAAGACATTTTGGAAATTGGCTGTTCCAAATTACCCCTCGGTGTGAATGGGAGTGTAAATGGTTGTGTGTTTTGGCCTTTCAATGGTCTAGTGAACTGTTCAAAATGCACCTTGCTGTCGCCAAGTGTTGGTTGAGATAGGTTCTCAGAATTAAGCGGTTTAGACAAATGAGTGAGTGAGAGAGTGAATTACCATAAACCAAAATCACTAATGTGAGGTGAATGTGAACGTGCTAACCACTACATCACTGTACTATCCTACTAGTATATATTCAATGAAATGATAACGGTTTTATTATATAAAAATCATAAGACTAAAGAAAAAGATCTTAAACTGACAGAGCAGAGGAGCCTTGAATTCTCAGAAACCTTCCAGCTGTTTCCAGCAATGGTGTATGCACATTAATCTTGGAAGTGTATGCACATGAATTTATGCATTCATTATAGTAAAGCAGCAAGCTGTCAGATGGTGGGGAAATATTGTGTGCATGTGTGTCACATGAAATACATATGATTCATTGATATATTATGAGGGTTTTATCATACATTTTACATTTTACGTTTTAGATTTAAGTCCAGATTGACTTTGTGTCTCATTTATACAACTGAGCAGCTGAGGGTTAGAGGGTTTGCTCAAGACAGCAGCAGTTCAGCAGTATTGGGCTTGAACTTGGTCATGCTGGGGATTGAACACCTGACATTCTGGATCATGATCCAAGAGCCTTAACCACTAAGCCACCAATCATCTTGGCAAACCTTGAATTTCTTTCCTGAGGACGCACTGCTAACTTTCCTATACCTAAAGTTAGATATTTACTAGAGCCAGCTAACTTTTGATGTCACAGTGGTTTAGTGGTTGGCATGTCCACCTCATGGCAAGAAGGCCCTGGGTTCAAATACTGAGTTTGGGTGTTTCTCTGTAGAGTTTGCATGTTCTCCCAATGCTTGGTTTTTCTCTGGATACTTCAGTTTCCTCCCACAGTCTGAAGACATGCACATTAGGCTAACAAGTGGATGTTTCAAATTGCCCCTAAGTGTGAGTGTGAATGGCTGTGTGTGTTGTCTTGGGATGGTCTGGTGAGTTATTCAGGGTGTACCTCGCCTTCGCCCAGTGTTGGCTGCCTATCTGTGACCCCAATATTAGGATTAAGAAGCAAGCTAAGTTTTGAAGAATTAAAGGAGTGATGTCATGATTGTTACCCAAATTCAGTTCAAATATGCAGTGAATTTACAAAATATTAGTCTATGAATTTTTTGCCATAATTTGGTTATATCCAATTCCCACACTTTAAGTATTACCTCCCTATCACACGACCAAACAGGGAAGGGTGTAAGCATGCACATGCCCGCTCCATGACAAGCGATGCTTCCACCCACCTCTTTTCAAACTACTGTGCATGCATATTTGGGGGCGGTCTAACACACTCTAACACACAACTCATTGTTGTCCGCCCCCTCGTATGAATGAGATCACAGACAGCCATAATTGGCTGGTGATTACTGTGAGTGACAGGGAAGTGAACGTACGCCATCCCTTCCTCCCGTGAGAGCTCGGCCAATGACTCCTCATCATGGGTGGCTGTGGCATCAATCCAGATTCGAACTTGCGATCTCCGGGTTGACAGTCATGCACCTTGTCGGTGCGCCACTCGGGAGCCATTCTAGGTTTATTAAGTAGCATTTCGGTCTGCAAATCAAAAAGGAATTTAAAGCTTTTGAAGCTGACATGGAGTGGATAGTGCAACAATTTTCAGAGATTGAAATAATGTATAAGTAAATGGGTTCTATGAACCAAATTCATTTCTGTTAGTCTTTATAATCCAAATTTACTTTTATATTAATGGCTGTTTTGTTTGAAAACACCATTATTGTTATTTAGGCTACTTTCTTCACCACCCATTTAACCACTGTCATCACAATTGGATAAGTGGTCTAAACCATAAAGTGATACCCGAATAAAGAAATTATAAATCAAATTATCATAACATTGTCTATTATTGCCTTGAAAAGAGCAGGTAGGCTATAATTTCATAATGCTGCAGTTAGCACAGAGTAGCATTTCTATTTAATGTGAGCCTTCATGTAAATAGTTGCATAAGTGCTTGTTATTGTTTGCTGTCAATTTAAACAAACTTCTTGTTTGCTGTGACGAGTATTTTGATTTTGATTTTTTTTATGTGGTATATGTTATAGTTTGCTAATCCATGCTGTGTGTGGATGGATTACTCCATTTCCCTGTGCAGCATGTTGTGAGGAGAAAATTGCCTGCGTTGTAGCATGAGAATGGAAATGAAAACAGGTTTTCAGCTCGAGGATAGGCTCTGAGATAAGCTCTAAAACAGGCTCTGATACAGGCTCTGATATAGGCTCTGATATAGGCTCTGAGACAGGCTCTGAGATAGGCTGAGTAGGCTCTGAGACAGGCTCTGAAATAAGCTCTGAAATAGGCTCTGAGATAGCCCTGTCTTGTGCCGGCACAATAGTGCAACATCGGCTAATATGAGTTTGTCATCTTCACATGCACTGCTGTGTACAATCAGCTTGCTGTGCAAGGGTAGATTCAGGTTCATACATTATATGGCTATTCTTCCATGCTTGCATGGGTTTTCTCCAAGTACTCCGGTTTCCTCCCCAGTCCAAAGACATGCACATTAGACTAACTGGCTGTTCCCAATCACCCATATGTGTGAGTATGGGTGAGAATGGTTGTGTGTGCGTTGGTCTAGTGAGCCTAGTGAGGGTCTAGTGAGCTGTTCAGTATGTAACCCGCCTTCACCCAGAGTTAGCTGAGATAGACTCCAGCCTCGCCAAGACCATGATAGGATTAATCAGTTTAGCAAAGGGATGGATGAAACGTTTGATAATTTGTTGTTCTGGAGCAAAAAAGAGAAGACATCAGCAATGACCTTAGAGGTACACTGCTGCAAACAATATAAAATTCGCTATTTCCCAATGAGAAGGACTGTTTACAAAATGAAAAGCTTTAAGACAATCACCAATCTCCCAAGGAACAGATAAATAGAATAGATATATTCAGCAAATTCTGTACAAGGTCATATAATGCAATCTTCAGAGATAGAATGAAAAAGCTACATCATGTGACCAATACAGCTTGCTGAAAGAAATGGGTCCTTTTTCCAATAAGTGAAGCTTTTGTATTGTGAGGGCAACCACAGATCGTCTTATGGAGCTATTCTCAAGCATGTATTTCAAAAGCAGATCAGACATTTATAATAATAACAGCAGAATTTTGCCATAGTGTCCTGAGTATAGCATGCAACTGTTTGCCATTGATACAAAAGAACTAGAGGCCCCCAATGGGGGAATTGCACCAGCTGTTACCTTGCTATTACAAACAATTGACTGCCATTTTGCTGACCTTGAACTTTAACTGCAATGATCTTTTCATAAATGTGTGTCAGCCTTTGGCAAGTTGCTACCCTGAAAATTTGACAGTGATATATCAAGCAGTTCCTGAGATATAGGCGTGCATAGCCCTCCCCAAAATATAAATAACTATATACCAAAAAATGTAAAATTAAATAAAAAAATAAATAAAAACACACAAACTGACAGAAGTGAAAACAATACCATCTACACTGTTGCGGCTGATAAAAACTAACAGCTCATAGTTTACATGCCACACTATACATCTTACTGAGATACCTGATCTATAAACCACAACTGCTAAAATATATCTATCGTTTGGATTTTGCAGAGACATTTTACTGCTATAATTAAAGAAAAAAAAACCTAGAGAAAAAAAAACACTTTGCAGTTATGCCAGCTTGTGTGGGTTTCCTCCGGGTACTCTGGTTTTCTCAACAGTCCAAAGACTCAAACAAATGTTAGTAACTCCCTCCTCTAGCATCAGAGCCCTTACAGCTGTGTGAATGGTTGATGACTCGGCGGCATACTCACAAAGTCGAAACTAATGCTGAGGCTCGCCCAGCACCACTCGTCTGCGCTTCACATGTCAAACAGGTTTGCTCTCCGCAGTGAGACACCCGCTGAGAAACTTGAAAGAGCTCTGGTTATAGAAACCTCTATTTTAAGACACGTGAAATTAGCTAGTCCTTTAGGGGCACCAGCAGCACTAGTTAAGTGTATCCCGGGAGCCAGAGC
>JAOUQZ010045671.1:0-10159 GCA_028564935.1 Neosilurus hyrtlii | reverse complement strand
TGTGTATGTCTATGTATGTATATATAATACAATACATATCTGACAGCCTTGCCCACCGTGTTCTTGTCACTTCTGGGAGAAAAACACACACACGATAAATGTTATAATTGGTCTTGAACTAGCCTGAATTTTAACTTCTGGACCCTCTTTAAAGTACTGATAAAAGAATGTAACTGGGGACACATTATACATATCTTTCATTTCTTTTTTAAAATCTTTAATTGTTTTTATTATCTCAAGGTTGGATCCAGACTGAGAAAGTCACAGCAATTGGCTAATTCTTCTCTCCCATCTGTTTCACAGCAGTCACTAAAGTCATCCTAATCAGTGATGGACAGATGGCCTTAATATAGCTTATACGTAAGTGTGATTTTACCCGGAGTATATCTTCTTCTGACTTTATCCTGCATCACAAAACAAAACCATTCCAAGCAAAACGTTGCTTCTATTTAATGCATTACTTTTACAGCAAATTATCACCTTTAATGCACAAAAGATTTTCCGTTAATGTTTGGTAATTCTTCTGTTCTGCAGTGAATCCAGAGACAGTAAAAATAAAAAGAACCTTAAATTAGGTATTTTTTGTTTGGTTCTTTGGTTTTTATAAAGCCCTCCATACATTCTCCTCCAAACATCAAAACACCTACCAGCATTACAATATTATACAACATTCCTACAAATTCTGAAGAATACGAGAAGTCCCACACCCTGTTTAGGCAGTAAAGAACCTCACACATCATTCAACCTCTGTATTAACTGTTGGAAAGGGTTCACCATAAAGAACACATCAAGTCTTAAAATAGTGATGAGAAATATTACTACAACATAAATATACAACTCCACTTCCACCGACTCCAATTCCTACTCTATTTCTCACCGACGCCTTGAATTGATGAGGGGAAAATGAACCACTCCATAAAGTCTTCTCCGGCACATCCCCAAAACTTTCAATAGGGTTAAGGTCAGTACTTGGGGTGCCAATACATGTGAAAATGATTCCTCGTGCTCCCTGAACCTCTCTTTCATTATGTGATTGATGTGATAACCTGCTCATTCAGTACATTCAGCTCATCAGCTGACTTTATTTAATTGCTACATTAATGTTGCTGAGCCTCGACAACAATAGCAACAATACCATAGAGATTACATGTTGTAATCAATGATAAATGCTCTCTATGAAAATATTAGTATGTACATATACACACACACATATATACACACACACACACACATATATATATATATACACATACATAATACACACATACATATGTACATGTATGTATATATATTGGTAAAAAGAAGTATAAATAAAATTTTAGAATTTAGTTTTTCAGTTCCATGGACTTTGGCTGGACGTTACAAGCAGTAATTTGTGTGATTTTGGGAATGATTTCTACTACAAGACCTTTGAATTACTCACAACTGACATATTCATAGAGCACTATACCAACATTAAACCCAAAAGTCTCTGTGTTACGCAAAATTTCCCCTGGCTCAAGTCAGTAAATCATATTTAGTGTGTCCAGCTTTGGGGTGCCTGATACAAAACAATGGCGTTTCTGTGTGTTAAAAGTGTATTTCAGGTGGACTGTATATAAGTGAGTGAATAAACACTACTGAAAATTCATAGCCATCTTTTGTAAAGTCAGGGAAAACAGAGATTTACAACAATATACAGCTTTCATATTCCAAGGGCATATATATCATCTGGTCTAAAGTAAACCCTTCTTTTATCTTCTGCTTTAATAAAAAAAACATTTCGGGTCCTTCTGCTACAATTAACCTCTTATAGTGTATTTAATACTGTCACTGGGATTAGTAAACCCCCTTTAGACTCCACCTGTGCTTCTAAAACAGTCTACCAAAACACTGATTTCATTTTGAATACCTACACTACAGGTAGAAAATTTGGAATGTGTTTGTAGTTTAAAAAATAATAATCATAAAATAAAACATAATAACAAATAATAATATTATGGCCATTATACAAGAAAACCTACATACAATGACACTCTACAATGATGTGTGAATCTATCTGCATACGATTAAAGAAATGGACAAAAAAAAAAAATCAATGCAGGTCAACGAGGTCATCTAATCCGCAACTTCCTGCTCTCCCAAAATCTCAGCTGAAGTCTCAGGGTGACAGAGCAATCTCTGTTGTTGCATCTAGGCTTGGAATGATCTTCCTTTTCTCAGAACATTCCTTCAGACCCACTTCTTCTCTTCCGGTTTTCAGTATGTGAAATTGTGTGAGGGGTATTGGTAACTTAATTGTAATTTATTTGTTGCATAATGTTTTATACCATGTTAGTTTTATTTATGCCTTTTGTTTTCATTCTAATAGTCTTTATTATGCGTATTCTGTGTTATTTATTTATTTTTTTGTATAGCACTTTGGTGCAACATCTCTTGTTTTAAATGTGCTATATAAATAAATGTAACTTGACTTAAAAGGGAGTCATTTCTGAATTTTTGAATCAGCTTCTCCTGCATGGATATAAGCTCCGACTCATAAATCCCATTTTTCACATCACAAACATGGAAGCCACCAAGTTATCCTTATATACATTTACTTTTTATAAAACACATTCAATTTATGCAGGGATTATGACAATGCCCAGATATATATATATATATATATTTTTTTTTATATAAAGGCTGTTTTATAGGTAATACAGTATGGTACATAGCATTAGAGAAAGAAAAAATCCCCAAAAAATTGGAACATATCCATTTTGGCAAATTATATTTCCTGTAAAAAGATTGATGACAGCTTGCCATAAAAAAAGACATTTCAGAGTACTTTATTATCCTGAGTGACTCTCAAGGACTTGGCACACACCTGTCAAAGCTGTTTAAGAGATATTTGTAGGAAGGCAGCAGTGCTGTCTGTAAAGGACTGGCCTGCCCAATCTAGAACTTTCCAATCAAGCTGTTCTAAGAGAAGTTGGAACGAGACATAAAGGCGTCCAATCAGCTTCACAAATCTCTGGAACATCCTGCAAAGAAACATGGCAGGGTAACTCAAAAGGAAGTCAAGGAGCTTTAGATGGAGTATGCAGTTTATCATTAGTTAATGTGGCAAGTAAAAAAAAAAAAAAGGTTATTTAAGTGCGTGAAGGTTTTCATGGACAAAAACCCAAAAATTACCCAATTTTAATTCCACCTTTCTTGTAAAAATGCACTTTGTGAACAATTTAGGAGGGAATTTTTCTGTATGATAAATGATGTGCACTGTTATGATGTTGCAAAATAAATCAGGCTAGCCTTTTATTCACCAGGTTATTACAAGCTGTACAAAACAAACAAACAACTTTGTACTTAAAAATTTAATCCCACACGTTCTTCTTCTTAATCAATATTCGCACCATGGACATTCTATTTATTGTCTTTAAAATTAGAACAAAGAGTCTTACTGTACACCTGTGCACGTTTTAGTCTCAATAAAGAGTCCTTTTGCTATAACTCTTCTTTAGAAGCTTTTCTGAGTCGTCCTGTATTGGAGACGTGCACGTCAGTTAACCACTCGTGAAACACTGCGATTGGATCGATATTCCAATGTTTGTGGAAAGAAATGGGAGTCTGGTGGGCTAGAAAATCTCTGGCGTAATCCTCCGGTCTCGCCTGGGTAACACAAGAAAACAGCACAAAGACACACTCAGAAAAATTCTGGGATTCAGTCAGAGCATGTACTGGTGCACTTACTTAATCAGAGCATGACATTCAATCAGGAGGGTCAGCACAGACTTACAGCGATTGAATATTCACCCGGAATAACCAGCTCTATTGTACTGCAAATTCATTGCTCTTAATAAATCTCCTAAAACTACTTGATGCAAACCCTGGCACTGGGTGTGTTCATCATTTGCTGGGGTTTAGAAGAGCAGTATGTTCCACCACTGCAAATCCAAACACTGAACAAGTCATCATTTTTCCGGGCACTTGTCTGTTTGTGGAATACTGTGTGTAATCTGTTACTAAGTTTATGAAGGTTATCTGATCATCTGGAAATAAAATTTGACACGCCGGCACAGAGGCGGCATTATCCCGCCCTGCTGTCAGCATCGATTTGTGAACTTAAACTGGAATGATGGCACATACCAAAACTTGGATCACTGTTTTAACTTTAATATCGGCATAAAAAAAAACTGTGTGGGCGGCACAGTGGCGTAGCAGTTAGCATGTCTACCGAACATGTTCTCCCTGTGCTTGTGTCCTACCACAGTCCAAAAACGTGCACATATGCACATTAGGCTAACCGGCTGTTTCAAATTGCACATAGGTGTGAGTGTGAATGGTTGTGTGTGTTGGCTGTGCTGGACTGGTGTGCTATTCAGGATGTACCCCGCCTTTGCCCAGAGTTGGCTGACACCCTGTAACCCTAGTGGGATTTATATGATAAGTTTAAAGAAGCCAAAATCCAGTTTTAAAGTAAGGTATACTAGTGTGGATTTCAAAAAAAACAGAATTATAACATGGTCTGGATGAACAGAATTATAACATGGTATGGCAATTGCAAATACAATCATAGGGAAATGCTACAATGCACAGTGTTGACCTCAAATTTCACATCAACAACTTTTAAACAGAAACAAAAAAGTCCTAATTATGCTGGGGGGGGTATTTTTATTATTATTATAATTTTTTTTTTTACAGCAGCATTTGCATCCTGTATTCTAAAATGTCCACTACTACAAACAAGATATTTATTGTTCTTAGTCCCCCCTTACAGAGTGTCATTCGCACATGGTGGTGTAGTGGTTAGCAAGTCCGCCTCACACCAAGAAGATCCCGGGTTTGAGTCCCGGGCTTAAATGCTACCGTGTGGGTCGCATGTTGTCTGTGCTTGTCTGGGTTTCCTCAAGGTACTCCGGTTTCCTCCCACAGGTCAAAGATATGCACATTAGGTTGACTGGCTGTTCCGAATTGCCCCTAGGTGTGGATGTGACTGTGAATGATTGCATCTGTTTTGCCCTGTGATGGCCTGGGAAGCAGTTCAGGGTGTACCCCACCTTTGCCCAGTGTCAACTGAAATAGGCTCCAGCCTCCTCATCACCTTAGTAGGATTAAACGGTTCGGCAAATGAATGAGAATTAGTCCCCTTTAATAGCTATTTCTGGTATAAATCTGTCATTATTTCATCCCAGCATAATAATTTTTTATTATCAAAGCTATTTTTCCCCCCTTTTTAACCACATAACTGCAGACCATTAGTCTAAGCACTAATTAGCATCCATCCTGTAAAAGACAGGGGTGCAATTTACTATAGTTATGTCATTTCCCTGAGTGAAACAGTTTTGGTGAGCTGCACCTTCCCTTCATCCACCTTCATGGCTGAAGTGCCCTTGAGCAAGGCACCTAACCCCCAACTGCCCTCTTCGTGCCCCAATGTGTGGCAGCCCACTGCTCCAAGAGTGTGTGCTCACTGTTTCTGTGAGTCAGAGAGAATTTTCTGTTATTAATATTCAGCAGACTTGTTTATCACTCTTGTTATTTAATAAGCCACTAAATAAATGAGTACACAGCCATATTGTACACTCATTGGCAAAAAAATAAAATAAATGGCCAAAAAACCAAATTGCTAAACATGCTTTTTTGGGGCTGCATCAGGAGTTTCACTTCTGGGTCAATGTAAGAGCTGGTTATCAGGTTTGTGATGGGCTGCATGAGGTGTGAAATATTACCAAATAATGACACATTTTTTGAGGCAAAAAAAACCAAAAAAAAAAAAAAAAAAAAAGGCCAAAAGAATGCTAAAAACTTTTTTGCATACTAAGACGTGTGCATTTAAAGTTCAAATCAAATATTAAAGTATTTTAATATGACTTTATCTTTTAATACAAGGAGAATGTACAGTAAGTGGATTTCTACGTTTCCAGTTTCCCCCCCAAAACATTGCTACAGCTGTGTGTGACCAGCAAAGGGTGGCACAGGCCCCATGGTATTTTTTATTCTTGCTAATTTTCTGACCAATGATTTGTTGTTCAAGGCAGCACAGTGATTAGTATGTTCGCCTCACAGCAACAAGCTCCTGTGTTCGATTCCCAGGCTTAGTGGTTTCTGCATCTTCTCCCTGTGCTTGCATAGGTTTTTCTCCGGGTACTCCTGTTTCCTCCCACAGTACAAAAACATGCAGATTAGGCTAAATTGCTGTTCCAAAAATGGCCCTAGGTGTCAGTGTGAGTGGTTGTGTGTGTATTGCCCTGTGATGGTCTAGCAAGCTGTTTAAGGTGTACCCTGACTTTGCCCAGTGTCAGCTGAGATCGCCTTTTGGTGCTATAGCAGCCTCTGCTTTATAGTATTCCTGCTTTATAGTATTCCTGCTTTTTTTATTCCACTAGATTTTAGAAGACGGCTTTTGGGGATTAGCTCATCCAGCCACAAAAATTCATGAAGTCATACAATTATGTTGGGCAAGGAGACTGTGTACATTTGATGTATAAATTCATCCCAAATGCGGGCCACCCAAGTTCTTCCATTCCCATGTCTTGACTGATCATTCTTTGAGCAAAGGAACACTGTAATCCTGGAGTAAAATTTGTACCCCTGAGTTTCTGCGAAGGAAAATTTTACTGCAACATTATGCAACAAATATTGTGACACCAGTTTGGGGAAGATCCATATGGCTGTGAGGGTCTGATGTCAAGAAACCTTTGACCATAAAACATATATAGGGCTTCATATTATTTTCTAAATGCAATTTTTCACTTGGTTGGCATGGTGGCATAGAGGTTAGCATGTCCACCTAACAGTTTGGTGAGGACATTTCTCTGTGAAGTTTGCATGTTCTCCCTGTGGTTGTGTGGGTTTCCTTTGGGTACTCTGGTTTCCTCCCACAGTCCAATGACATGCACTTTTTAATTGGCTGTTCCAAATTGCCCACAAGGTGAGAGGGTGAATGGTTGTCTGTCTGTTGGCCCTGCAATGGTCTGGTGGGCTGTTCAGGGTGTACCCTGCCTTCACCCTGTGTCAGCTGAGATGGGCTCCAATGAGTGAGCTCCAGTGAATGAGGAAATAAGGCAAGCATAAGGGGGCAGCCGTGGCCTATTGGTTAGAAAAGTGGCGATTGGGCCGAAAAGTTGCTGGTTCGATTACCAAAATCAGCAGGAAAAATGTGTGGTGGCGGGGGAGTGAGCTGCACCTGTAGACCTCCAGCTGCTCTCCGGGCGCCCCAATGTGTGGCAGCCCACTGCTCCTGACGTTTAAGCGTGTGTGCTCACTTTCGGATGGGTTAAATGCAGAGGCAATAATTTCAAAGTTCAAGCCTTCTGGAACTGAATTAAATCTAATTTAAAATGCAGCATTGACTTTAAGCACACTTTCAACCTAACAAGGGTCTTTATCAGCAGAAATAAGTGAAAGGGTTGAGGCTTTTAAGTCAATTACCAAACCTAAGCATAACTGAGCATGCATTTCACCTCCTCAAGAGGAAAGATTAAACAGAGAATCAGCCAAAACTAACAACTGCTGAAAGAAGTTGCAAGACTAAATGAATAAACTAAAAAATGAAGGATACACTATTCCGGTGATACCAGTGGGTCACTAACCTGACGCAGTTATCACAAGCAAGGGACATGCATCCCTGCAAGTGTCTGTTGCAATACTTTTGCTCACCCAAAGATTAGGTGCTCTATTATCCAAGATTTTTAAATTTGTTTTACACATCTGGACGTACATACACTATATGAACAAAAGTTTATGGACACTTGAGCATAACACTCCTGCATTTCTTGACTTCAGATTCCATACAGGTTGTTATAATCATTTTCCCACTTCTAGGAAGGCTTTCTATGAGAAATTGGAATGTGGCCGTGGGGATTTGTGGTGATTCATCCACAAAAGCATTATTAAAACCAGATACTGATGTCAGGCGGGGAAACCAGGGGCAGCTGGTATTCTAGTTCATCCCTAGTGTGTTCAGTAGGGCTGAGGTCACTGCTCTGTGCAAGTGATGCATCTTTTCACACTCCAACCTCGGCAAGGAATGTCTACATTGAGCTTACTGTGCGCGCAGGGGGTACGGTCATGCTAGACCAGGTTTGGGTGTCTAACTAGTTCTTGTTAAGGGAAATTGTAACCCAAGAAACGTGAAAAAGCGACTTGCACTGCCATTCCAATACCTTTGGAGAGGATTTTATAACATGAGTTATATGCAGTGTATCTTGTTATTCATTCAAAACCTGTTCCACTTGCATCTGTATCAGCTACCTAAACAGCTCTAGATCAGGATTGTAGTACTACATTTATAGGTCATTTATATGAATATCAGTGTCTGCCTTATAAATAAATGTACATGTTAATCTGACAGTAAGGATTTCGAGGTATTATGCTTCAGTTGAAATTGTTTCAGCAGGGTGGTACAGGCTTTCACAATCTGAAGAGCTTATTAATTATGAAAATTCACACTCAGGTCATACAAATCCAACACAGCAGGTCTTTTCTAGTCATTGCAGTTAAACACAAAAACCTGTTCACTGTCTCTTTCTATAAAGCACTTCTCAAAGAACCAATCATCTCACATTTTGGCAAACGTTCATTAATCCTGGCTGGCAGCTGGTGCTAGATGCGAGGTCGGAAGCTTAACATGCCCAAAATGTTTTGCAATCAATGAGGTTTATTGCTGCCAACATGTTCATGTTCAACAGAAATCCTTCTAAAATCCCAGGAAAAGTTCTTAACAAAACACTTCTGTCAGAAATATTTCCCAGAAACTATGTGCGCCATCCTTTAAAAAAAATACAAATAAAAAATACACTTTTTATTAATTCCATGAGAAAACACACAGATCCAGGGTCAGATCATTCAGTGCAAGACAGCATGGTATTTTAATGGCCAGAATAATAAAACTGTATTTAGAAAAAAAACTTAATTTATGTGTTATAAATGTTTCCAAATTGACTTTACAAGCAACAGCGCATTAGAAAAGCAAACAGACAATATCTGCATGACGAAAATCCATGTCATAAGAATCTTACATACATACTATTTCAAATCATCCTAGAAACATTCCTAAGTGTCCCATTCAGGCAGGATTTGAGCCGAAAGAGTTGCTTACCTGGTGAAACAGTGGGCTGTGTGTTACAGGAAGTCGCAAAGAGTTGAAACACATTCCCAATACCATATCATCGGGAGCGTCGTTACTGTAGCATTTACAGCCACTGGCCAAGAGCCTGAGGACAGCCTCCCTACTGAACACCATCCTGTATGGACACAGGGACAATGCATGAGTGAGTGAGAGAGTGAGAGACAGAGAGAGAGAGAGAGAGAGAGAGAAAGAGAGGAACATTTAGCAGCCAATAATTGAAAACTAACCCTAAAGAATAGACACTACTCACTGAGATAGCACCAACAAGACGGCGTCATTTTTGTTCATTTAATAGATGTGTTCGGACCATCATATATTGTTTGAACTTTTTTCCCCCTGACAGAGCAGTGTGGCTGAAATATGACACTACCACCAAGTGTAAAAATGTTCATCCCCCAGGAATGCTGGGAGTGGAATCGAATGAAGCCTCTAGTACAATTTATCTATGAAGAACAGAAGTCGAAATGAAATCTGGGACTCTCTTGAACCAAGACAACAAGCCAAGACAGAGCAAAATGAAGTCTGAAGACAAAAATCGCCATGATGTAACATATGGAAAAGATTGATCAAGTAATCTGGAAGGTATAGAACAGAGTTGCCTGGCAGACTGGCAAAACTCAAAGGATCTACAGTGTACAGTGTTCAGTCTATATGAAAAAGGTTTGAAGCAGAAACAAAAAAAGTGATATATATATATATTTTTTTCCCTTTCTTTTATTTCTTTTCTTGCATTCTGATTGTTAGTCGTAACCCTTTGAAATCTGAGAAGTACAATAGAAAATAGGGGACTCTGTTATGCTGTAAGAGGCATGTATTTCCTTTTCTGTTGGGTTTGGCAATTCAGGTTCCTGTAGAGGGATGAATCACTGCAAAAAATTTATGCTGTTTTTATGATTTATCCAATGATGAAACGTTTCTATTCTTATGGGAGTGGCCTTTTTCAAAATTATTTCGACCTTATCCATAGGGCACAAGGGCTTGCTATACACTATGTGCACAATTATTAGGCAAGTAATTATTTTGACCATATCATCATTTTATCCATAATTTCCAACTCCAAGCTGTATA
>JAOUQZ010045669.1:0-10160 GCA_028564935.1 Neosilurus hyrtlii | reverse complement strand
GGGGACAAAATTGGGATTTAGCTAGGTCTTATTTTCAGAGTAGGGCTTATTTTGGACCGTTCTGCTGAAGTAAGGGTAGGTCTTATTATCGGGGAAGGTCTTATTATCGGGGAAACACGGTAGAATACAGCTCAATGCTCATTTCACATGTAGGGGCATGGTGAAATTTCCCAACATGCATACTGTTAGAGGTGGCATGATAGCACAGAGGTTAGTACGTATGCCTCACAGCAAGAAGTCCTGGGTTTGATTCCAGGGCTCAGAGAGGGCGTTTCTGTGTGCATGTTCTCCCCGTGCTTGCACGAGTTTCCTCTGCGTACTCCAGTTTTCTCCCACAGTCCAAAAACATGCACTACTGGTTGTTACATATCGCCCCTAGGTGTGAGTATGAGTGTGAATGGTTGCACATGTGTTGCCCTGCAATGGCCTGGTGCACTGTACCCCACCCTCGCCCAGAGTCGGCTGAGATGGGAGAGCAGAGCAGCCTCCCCGCGACCCTAATTACGAGTAAGTGGCTTAGAAAATGATTGAATGACATACTGTTACATGGACAGCGCATTAGTTATAGACAATCGGATTAGCGAGATATCCAAAAAACTCAACTCAAACGATTAGCTACAGAGTTTTGAAAGCCCAACCCCTCATAAAATATAGAACTTAAAGTGAAAGCGCTGACCTCAACCCCACTGAATACATTTGGGATGAACTGGAAGACCAACGGGGGGGGCCTGGTGGTGGGGTGCTGGGTTACTGATTCCAAGGTCGTGGGTTCAAGCCCCACTTTCAGCGGGTTGTCACTGCTGTCCTCCCAGTGCAGCTAACTGGGTTATCAATTGCCGGCCATGTCTCTCGCTGTCTATGGTGGGAGGCACCCTGCAATGGCCTGGCAAACTGACCAGGGTGTACTCTGCCCTCGCTTGAAGTCGACTGAGATGGGCGCCAGCCTCCCCGTGATTAGGATTAAGCGCTTCAGAGAATGAATGAATGAATGAATGGAAGACCAACTGGACCACAGGCCCCCTCGACATTCCCACTTCTGGACGTGACCTCTTTAATAATGCTTTTATTGCTGAATAACGACGATCCAGAAACCAAAAGAGATAGAAAAAGATTTTCTTGTGAAGAGGGGTTTATTATAGCAGAGGGAGAACAAATATGAAAGGGGAAGTTTCATATACACATACTGTATGTCATGTGTGAATGACGGAGATGCATGTAAGGTCACGACTGGCAAAAACCACAGAATGTCAATAAATAAAACATGACTTGCACAGTGTACCAACGGACCCTGGGCCAGTGGTCAATGATCAGTTTTGTGAGTAACTGATTTTGTAAGTAAGTCAACATCCAGTCAACATTTGTTTTGGAAGGTACTGCAGGGGTGCAGAGTATCTGAGTCAGTATGTCATGTAGTCTAGTTCTTTTTGTTCACTGGAGAACCACATCCTTATTTCCATCTATGATCAAGTGTACAGAAATATAGATGGCTGGATGGACATGCAGCGTTGTGTCTATGTTCTTTGTAATAAACTGAAATCCAAGGTGTGTTTTATCTGATCGTTTGACTAATAAATGCATCAGGCTGGCAGCAGCTGTACTCATCTGTGCATCTTGTTTACTGTTTAATCTACATGGCTACAGAAAACAGAAAAGTGTATGAACGGATGGGTAGAATGTTGGATGGAGAGATGGATGGAGGTATTTTATTGCTTCCTAAGATGAAATTTGAAAAACGTGTTAAGGTCATTTCTTCATAGACATTGGGGTCAGCTTTTTCCAAGCTTTTTCTTTGTTGGCTTGGAGTTTCATGATTTACAATTGATGATACGGCAGTAGTTTCCCATTGCCTTTTGACGGGAGAAGTGTTGTTAAGGGGGTCACTCCATTTTAATGTCATGAACAGGACGTTAACGGGGTGATAGGTGAGGCAATTAAGAATAAGCACCATAAAATGATGGCCCTGTTCAGTTTCTCATGAGCTGTATTATAGCCATCTGACTCAATGGAGGCCCCACGGTAGACCCAGGATAGGTTGGAGTGATTACAGCCCACAGTAGGCTTGGGAACATCTGGAGACCAACCAGGAAGTGCTGAAATCTGTGTTTGGAAACAAGGAAGACTGGACTGAACTTTTCAGTCTGTTTTCACCACAAAAGTCAAATCAATAGATGGGACAGTGGTGGCCCGGTCATACAGTGCTGGATTACTTCAAGCCCCACTATCCCCGGTGTATCCCTGCTGTTCCCCCAGTGCAGCTAACTGCCATGTCTCACACTGTCTGTGGTGAGAGGATGTAAAAGAACCACTGCTAATTTTCGTCAAGAGAAAGCTGCATAGCCGTCAGCGTGTTTCTGCCCTGCGATGGCCTGGCGAGCTGTCCAGGGTGTACTCTGCCCTCGCCCAGAGTCGGCTATGATGGGCGCCAGCCTCCCTACGACCCTAATTAGGATTAAGCACTTCAGAAAAAGAATGAATGAAAATCAATAGATTCATTAATAATTACAATCTGAGCAAATCCCCCACCTCGTCCAAAGGTCATGAATCCAATGACCGGAATTTCCTTCAGGAATTTCCATTTTAACTCACACATATGATGTAGTTAGGAGGGGTTTGGGAGTTCAGCAGGGTTTAAAAGTACAGGAGAACGAACATCTGAAAAAGAGATCAGAGAAGTGTGTTAGGTGTGTGTGCTATTTTTAGCTTTTATTTACATCCTAAAGAGACTTTCTTTTGAACTGTGAAGCTTTGGTAACAAGGAGATTAACTTAAAATAAAATATAAATGTAACAATTGAAATATTTGAAAGAATCTTTGTTTAATTTACAGGTGTGTAGGGTGAACTCCACAGACTCCGCTTTAGAAACGAACCACATTTCTTTTTTTCTTTTTTTGAAAGTTAGAGGAGACTGCAGGGATGGTAAGTCATTGTGTATTTACTGTTTTATGATTAACTCTCACTTTTTCAAATTTGCTGAGTTTGATCATTTATAAATTCTAAAGATTTTTATAAGGGAAACGTCACAAAATGTTTTATTTTAACTTTAAAATTCATCGGGCTTCACACACCAACTGTTCTTACAAAGAAATTTGTTCTTAAATCTAACTTACACACTTTTCTGGCATTCACCAATATTTTCTTATCTGGAATTTCTTCTTGTCTATGAACAGAATCTACAAACACGAAACAGCCCCTTCTTTTTTAAAAGAAATTCATTCACTCATTTTCTAAGCTGCTTAATCCTAATTAGGGGCGACTCTTGGCGAGGACAGGGTACACCCTGAACAGCTCTCCTGGCCACTACAGGGCCAACACTCACACAACCATTCACACTCACACCCAGGGGTGATTTGAAACAGAAAATCAGCCAACTGTGCATGTTTTTGGACTGTGGGAGAAAACCAAAGTACCCAGAGGAAACCCATGCAAACACTGGAAGAACATAGAATCTCCACATAGAAACACCTGAACCCAGGACCTTCTTGCTGTGAGGTGGATGTGCTAACCACTGCGCCACATTTTTTATTTATAATCTAAGGTTAGACATGGATTTTTTAATTTTTTAATACCATGAACAGAACACTGTTATAAACAGTGACAAGACATACCTTCCTTGTAGTCTTTTCCCAATAACACCAAAACCTTGGTGTTTACAAAATACTTTAAATTCCTGGACTTTCCACCTTTTAAAGTCGTCTAATCTGCACCGGTTGCTCACGTTCATAATGCATCCCCCTTTTACACAGTTTGGCTGGGTAGCCCCGATCCCATAATGCACAGCACGAGCCAAGATGCGAAAATGGCTTATGTTAAGTGGCAACAATTATTACTTTAATGATTCCTAATGCTATAGTGAAAGTAGACCAGTTCTTTCAAGCTGGTACATTGGCATGATTTGCTCTGAAAAAATACAGATACAGAGAATGCTTTTTCTAAGTCCACACTGAATTATTCTTGGAGAATGACTTCGAAGCTGTTTTTGCCTACCAAGAGATTTTCTCAACTAGGTACCATCAGATGTACAGGTATTGACTTCTCTGGGCTTTTTTGGCCACAGGGACATTTGAGGCGGAGCTAAAAGAAGGTAAATGGTAGAATGGCACCAGTATGGGACAGCTCATGAATATTCATAGAATAACGCCATCGTTCATTTCCCACCACATACTTGGAGGCCGCTTATGTCCTAACATTGTGCGCTGTTAGCGGCTGGCATGCACGTTGGGGTGGGGGCCGGGGTGGGGGTTAAAACTATTTATAGAGTGTACATAACAGTTATGAGATGATATCTCATGCCACATTCTTGACCACGAAGGCATATTCAATGAAAGTCCGTATTAAAGTTACAAGACATTGAAGTGAAACACTAATTTTATACCGTGTTATAACTACAACTATAACTATAACTAGTTTGAATCCTTGAACCACGTGCACGCTAGCCGCCAACAGCATGTGACATATTAGGTCATAAGCGGCCACCTCTAAGTAGTGGGAAATGAACGATGACGTTATTCTATGAATATTCATGAGTCGCCCTGTACTGGTGCCATTCTAATGTTTACCCTCGGAGAATGGGTAGGTATATCACAGGCATCAGTGGCTTCCTCCAGCAAGTCTGGAAGAGTATTAATTAATGGTGAGACAATATATTAAACTTCCCTATCCTGAACATAAAGAGCTTCCAATCAAAGCATTTTGCTCTGTTGCTGCTCTAACCAACATTATAGGCGCAGTAGACTGTGCACACTCTCCCGATCCTTTCCCAAAGACGCTGGGATTCACCAATCTAAGAACACAGCTGCGAACAAATCCATGGCTTAATAACACGTCATGAATCCGACGTAGATTTTTCTGATGAATTTTATTAAGAACAAATTTACAAAATTACTTGTGTAGACTTTGATCAGTGAGGCCAATTGTTTATATTTCTGTTTTCACAGGACCCGGTGCTTTCAGTATTTTCTGTGTTTTATGTGCTCCCCCTGCTGGTTGGGAGTACTCCTATTTCTCAGGATCAGTTTCCGACAGACTGCTCTGATGTCTACGCCAATGGACAAACACTCAGTGGGGTTTACACAATCTACCCCACAGGGGAATCACCTGTCCAGGTGTACTGTGATATGGGATGTCGGGAAAGTGTTACAGACGATGGGAATTGGACGGTATGTTTAGACGTGTATCTCCCTCAAAAAAATAATCCTGGTTCTTTTTCTTTTTACATGACTGAGATTCATAGAAAGTGTTAATCTTTACCTTTACACCAGGTGTTTCAGAGGAGAATGGACGGCAGTGTGAATTTCTTTAGACCATGGGAACACTACAAGAAAGGGTTTGGGAACAAGCTAGGAGAATACTGGCTAGGTAAGAAAGTCAAAAGTGCTACACTATTAATGCCTAAAGTGTTAAGCCTCGTTCACACAGGAAGCGGCAGTCGACCATGCAAAGTCAATGATCGCATGCAGCACACATGACAAGAGGCAACAAGAAGCGAAATTTTCTCATGCCACACCAAGTGAGTGGGCATGGGGTTCAACTGAGCCAAACTTTCACGTGACATGGGTCGGGTGATTACCAATCAGAGCTTAAACATAGTGTTAGTTGACGGATGCTTTCATACATGGACTTCCATGTAATGTTTCCGTGTGGAAATCATAAACACGGGTTAAAATACAGTGTTTAAATATTCTGTGCTTTATGACTGCACAGAAACTTTATAAGGATAATAACCTGATACGTGACATCTGGCTCCATGTTTCTGAAGCGGTCTGCGGTTCTTGAGTTTATATGTGTTACATAAAATGTACATTATGTGGGTTAGCTAGTTAAATTGAGCACATGGTTTTGCTAATGGATTTTTCTACTGAATCATGTTAACAGATACATTTTAACAAAAATAAATAAATTACTAGATAAAAACTGCTGAAAGCACCCTCTGTCTTACAGAGAGTGAATAATAATAATAATAATAATAATAATAATAATAATAATCTATATATGATGACAGTATAACTTAAAATAAACTCCAGCAGTAGGAAAGCGTAGTGCTGGTCACAGTTTCACTCGGAAAAATTTTGAAGCGGGAAACATACAAGGAGGTTACCTAGGCAACGAGAGCTGAGAGGTAAAATGATTCACCCCTCTTGCCAGGGGATGTCGCGAGTCCCTTTCTGTGTGGACGCGGCTTTGTGCACGAATAGTTTTGCACCAGACTTTTCATGAATATCCTTTCTTTTAACCCCAGGATTAGAAAACCTCTACCAGCTCACACGTAAGAGGAAATACGAGCTGAAAGTGGACCTGCAGGACTTTGATGGAGTGACCGTTTACGCTCGGTATTCTTCTTTCTCTGTCGAATCTGAAGCCGATGGCTACAAACTCCATGTTAGTGGTTTCATCAATGGAGGTGCAGGTAAGGAAGAGGGAGAGATGTGGAGAGAACTACAGACACCAATTAGGATGAACACAATAATTTACAGATAATACAGAGAGTCTGTAGTGACACTTTCTCTGATCTGCAGGTGATTCTCTGGCTACAAACAATGAACAGAAATTCTCCACCTTTGATAAAGACCAGGATTCTTCTGCAGAGCTGAACTGTGCTAAACGCTACCTCGGGGCTTTTTGGTACAGTCAGTGTCACCATACTAACCCTAACGGGATATACCTGTGGGGAAGAGACAGCACTTATTACGCCATTGGAAATGTGTGGCAACATTGGAAAGGCTATGATTATGGTCTCAAGTACATCGCTATGAAGATCAGACCTGTTTCTGTAACACAGTGATGTGTTTCTATTTATGACATCATTGTTATTGATAGTGAAAGTGGTGGTGCTGTCTCTCTCTCTCTCACTCTCACACAACCACACAGGATTCTGTAAATAAATAAATAAAAAAACAGTACACACATCAAAGTTAGTGAGCCAAGACAAACAAACATACAAACAAACAAACAAATAAATATAAATATATATATATATAAATGAATGAATGAATGTCCTGATGTGTGACTGCAGTAGACATGACTTCAGATGATTGTACACATATTTATATATATATATATATATATATATATATATATTTGTGTGTGTGTGTGTGTGAAATTGCCCTTCGGTCTTGATGTCCTTGCCTGGATAATACCTTTATCAGGATGGTAGAATGAGTGAACAGGTGGAGGTTGGAGTAAATGAAGTTGCTTGTAAGGGCATCACCCTGACCTCTGACACATACAGCATGGTTGTTATAAACATGTTCCAATGAGGTTCGGAGCTGTTCTAACCACTTTTTATGGAGCCATGTGGTGCTGCCATTCCAGACTGTGATCCAGATTGTTATTTAGAAACACTGCAGGGATTAAAAATGCTGGTGTCACGATGTTTCTCGCATTTTCTTTTATAACTAGATGGAAAACGTGAATCTGAAAGTTTATATTTTATGAATGATTAAAGGCATGTCCTTTGCAAAGTGTTCCCTATACATGGTCAACTCCGGCGTTTTTGAAAAACATCACTATTTAATACAACTAAGTATTCTCTTGCCAAAACAGAACTGTGATTACTCATTTCCTAATTTTACTCCAGTAACGGGGTACCAAAGGGTTCGAGAACTTCCAGGGCAAGTTTACAAATAAACTCCGCCATTAACCTTCATTTACAAAAATACCACATCAATGCTGAAGATCAATGCAGAGGTAATAATTTCCTTTGCGGGATTATTCACTATATATATATATATTTATATATATAAAAAAGAAAGCACTTCTGTAAGTCGCTCTGCATTAGAGCGTCTGCTAAAAGCTGTAAATGTAAGTGTACTTACCAGTCACGTAAAAATCCGGCTGTATCTGAAAACGTTTGAAGATTTCTTTCTTCCCGTAGTGTTCACGTTTGTTCACGTTTGCGAATGATCTGGGAAAGAATTCCTCATTTTCTGTCGTTCATTGTTGTGTTCACGTCTCACTCTTTTCTGTTCAGAGTCAGTTCTGGATACTCGCCTTTTGCACCTCACCATTTTTGACTCTCTTGCTGCTGCAAATTTGTGATGTGATCCGCTTTCCTGGTGGTGTCCTAAGGTGGTGTCCCTTAGGTTTGTTTACATTGCGTAACTCTTATTTGGAGAGAAACAAAATCATGACGCATCTCGCACTCCAAAGTGTTTTGATTGGTAATAAATGGTCAGAACTCTGTGTATTTAGCTGTTTTTAACATATAACATTTTGCAAATATTTTTCTCCTTGTGAAAGACACGCCTTTAAGTAACCAACTCCTGAGTGGGACCAAGTCCAAATGTTTGCCCTGACACCATTGCTCTGTCTATCTGTCTATCTGTCTATCTATCTATCTATCTATCTAGCTGTCTGTCTGTCTGTCTGTCTGTCTGTCTGTCTATCTATCTATTTATCTATCTATCCATCTATCTATCTATCTATCTATCTATCTATCTATATATATATATTTATCTATCTGTCTGTCTGTCTGTCTATCTATCTATCTATCTATCTATCTATCTATCTACCATCAATCTATCTATCTATCTATCTATCTCTATCTGTCTGTCTGATTTTTCAATTCAAATTTTCAAGAAGAGATTTTTAAGAACACATTTTTTCAAGCATTTCCATCATTACTCACAACATTACTTTTCATGTGAACTGGTGACACTGGCTTACAGATGTTTACACTCCGCACATTCTACCGATATTTATCTTTTTCTTCTGTTGGACTTCTGCAGATTTGTGAAGACGACTCCTCTCATTCAGAGTGAAATCTGGTCTCCACTTTGCTCTACAATAAAGTGAAACGTGTCGTGTCTCAAAAAATAATAAAATAAACAAAAGCAAAACATAAATAGATAGATAGATAGATAGATAGATAGATAGATAGATAGATAGATAGATAGATAGATAGATAGATAGATAAATAAATAAATAACCGAATAAAAAGAATAAACTATTAAATAATAACAATGAGGGCCTTGCGATGGCCTGGCGAGTCGAGGCTGGCGCCCATCTCAGGCGACTCTGGGCGCCAGCCTCCCCGCAACCCTAATTAGGATTAAGCGGTTCAGAAAATGAATGAATGAATGTATATTAACAATGAGCTCAGCAGGATTCGAACCTGGGACTCCGTGTTAAAAGAAGCACTTATGCTTTATCCAGGTATTTATCCACCTGCACCACCTCTCCACTGGGAAAGCATCCCATAATCTACGGTTATAAATTCTCTTCTGAAAACATAACACTATTCATCTTCATTTTTCACTGTCACAAGATTACACGGGGAGCCATGTTACCTGGTGACACTCGCCAAAACTCTATTAAAGTCTATTTATCCTCTTTTTTGAGGCTTCCTGTTCGTCCTGTTTATTTAATACTGTGATGGGATTTTTTGCAGCTCCATATATTTCTGTAGCCTTTGATTGCAGCAGTAAAACCAACGTTAACGCGATATCTGTACTAATCACACGTGTTGATATTGAATGTTTGGGTTGGAGTCTGGATCTTTAATAAGGATGACTGTCTTTCCTTTCACTGCTGCATTATTTTACTTTAATCTTTTTCATTTAGGTGAGAAAAAAATATTCCATCATCATCATCATCATCATTATCATCATCATCATCTTCCACTTATCCGGAGCCGGGTCGCAGAGGCAGCAGTCTAAGCAGGGATGCCCAGACTTGCCTCACCCCAGACACTTCCTCCAGCTCTTCCGGGGGGACCCCGAGGCGTTCCCAGGCCAGCCGAGAGACATAGTCTCTTTAGGGGAGGCGTCCCTAGCCTCCCTAGGGAGGCGTCCAGGGGGCATCCGATAGAGATGCCCAAGCCACCTCAGCTGACTCGATGCGGAAGAGCAGCGGCTCTACTCCAAGCTCCTCCTGAGTGACTGAGCTTCTCACCCTAACGCCCAGCCACCCTGCGGAGGAAACTCATTTTTTCCTCATCTTTCCCTCACTCATGAACAAGACCCCGAGATATTTGAACTCCTCCACTTGAGGCAGGACCTCTCCACCCACCCGGAAAGGGCACGCTACCCTTTTCTGATCAAGAACCATGGCCACGGATTTGTAGGTGCTGATTCTCATCCCAGCCACTTCACACTCGGCTGCAAACTGCTCCAGCGCACGCTGAAGGTCCTGGTTTGATGAAGCCAACAGGACAACATCATCC
>JAOUQZ010045668.1:0-10163 GCA_028564935.1 Neosilurus hyrtlii | reverse complement strand
ATACATGTTTCACCCCCATACCATGATATGATACCTAGATGCTAATTCACACAGGAAATATGATTTTTTTCCGTCACAGGATAGCAGATTTGACCACATGATAATCTTGACTGTCTTCTTCTGAAAGTGAAGCAAATGCTTCTTGGCTCTTGCCTTTAAGCACACTTTACAGTAGGAATGCTCATGTTTCTTTAGGGCCATTTGAGCGTGGTGGCGTTTTTTTGAAGTGAATGAAATATTTGTCAACTGCATTTTCATTAAAGGGGGGTAAGAGCTTTACATGTTTACCATAATCAAATTTTGGCTGTGACTCCTTTTTAGTGGTCTGAACTTTACCTCCTTCTTGGCTCACCTCCATTTTCTTTGTCTTTATTTATATTCTGTGTTTCTCATTTTCTGCCTCCATTCAGTGGTTTATTGCCTCCATTTGGTGGGTTTCGGCCTCTGCCTCTAATCAATGTTTTTCCGTTTTTGCCTCCATATGGCTCTAATTCTTTTTCTCTGAGTCAAAGTTCTCTATCTCCACCCTTCACTGCCCCTGAAGTGCTTTGGGAGTCATCAGAGTCATTAAAATTATCTTCTCCCTTCATCTCTTTAGGGAGATCACTACAGTCTTGTGCTGGTCCTCCTGGCAGCAAACCTTTTTCAGTTAAAGCTTTTTGTATTGCTTTCTTTATGTCTGCCTTTTTTTTTTTTTTTTTTTACTTTTTCTTCACATCAATCTTGAAGTGTGTAGCAATCTTCTTTAACTCCTGTATGTGACAAATCTCCAGACTCTCTAGGGTGGGATTTGTTAAAAAGTCTGTTAACTCAGACATTGTGCTACAATTGATGGCTCAGTACAAATAAAACCAAAGGTTTTAAAACAAAACAGAGTAGTTTTCACGCTTGTATAGCTAATATAGCTGTCCGTGACATCATCACTACATAACAATAGATACATGTTCTTTTAGTTAGGTTTTGTCATAGTCAATATGCATATGTCAGTTACATTATAGATATAGGATGTGCCTGTTACGTCACAAGATGTAGTTAGCCTCATAATGACTCCATCAAAAGCTCCATTAGGACTCAAAGCTAGCAATGTCTGCTTGGGCATGAACTGTACATCATATTTCTTACAATAGGCTCCATACACCATACATGTCCTGTACAAGATACAGCTAGAACACCATGACATGCTTACCAATGCCCGGACACGAGGAAACTGTTATTAGCAGCAACGTAGAAAAAAAATATTTTTGAGATGAATTATTCATTCAATATCATAATCCTATGCCACCAATATTGTTACTGACCATCTAGAAAATTGCTGGACCCAGAGTCTCCCAAAATGTTGGTTATGCATGAAAGTGAAACATCATGGTTTAAGGTCACCTCAAGTACATAGGTATCACAAAGCTATGTAAGATGGGTGAAAACATTACCAGACGCAAATATTAACAGATTATTGCTTACCGTTACGTTTCAAACCTACAGGTGGCTCAGAGTTCTCACCATAGGGTTGATAACAGACTGTTTTCTGACCATCTGATGAATGAGCTTCCCTCTAAAATAGCTTACTTGTGTAATAAAAATGAATTACATGTGTCTTGGGCCTCAAGAATTTTTAGTAGCACTTATACATTTTTATTATTTGTAATTTGAACATCTTGAAGGTGTCTGACTCTTTTAATCATTAAAAGTTAATTGAATTAATTGGTAAAGGTTAATGGGCTAGTGAGATATGGGCTTTTATACATGAATGTATACATGTGTGACAAGACTTTTCTCAATGACTGTATGTGTGAATGAGAGTGAATGTAAGGGAAAAGTACAACTGGAAGAAAAAGAGGTGATGAAGGTAGAGGAATTTAAATACTTGGGATCAACTATCCAAGATAGCAGAGTGTGGTAGAGAAGTGAAGAAGAGAGTACAGGCAAGGTGGAATAGGTGTAGAGTGTGGATGGATTCTTTTTAATAAAAGGATATCTGGAAGACTGAGGGGAAAGGTTTATAAGCCAGTAGTGACAGCAGATATACTGTACACTATGGAGACAGTTACGCTGACTAAAAGAAAGGTGTTGTATGTTTGTATGTATGTATGTATGTATGTATGTATTTATTTATATATTTGTTTAGTTATTAGTTTGTTTGTTTATTTATTTATTTATTTGAATTTCAATGAATTGTTAGTCGTTTGTTAGACCTTATTTTCGGGGTAGAGGGTAATTGTTCTGTGTTACAGAAAGCATGGTTTCAGTCATTCACCAGGATTGGAGACATGTGGGCTGGTGCTTCCATGTCTTCAAAATCCACATTCACCTAGTTCTAGCAGAGCTTTCCACACTTCATTGTTTTATGTAATGCTTGTTCATTGTTCATACTTCATTGTTCAGTTATGCTAATTTATTAGAATAAACCATTTATTTTGTGGCCTTAACCTTTTAATGCATAAAATGGGTCAAAAGTGATCTTACTTTCATGTTCTATATCTTTGCAATAAATTGAATTCATCATTCAGTATTCCAGGTATTCCTCAATTAACTTGTTTTTAATTATCTTGCATCCTTATTTTTTACTATTTCTACTATTTTTTTTTTTGATAAAAGCCCTTTTTGTATCACCAGCTTCTAATGGACAACATGGGTCAAAATGACCCATATCCATGTTTTATGTAATTTAATGTATTTCATGTGTTTCTATGATATATCTCTGAAATAAATGCATTTTATCATTGACTCTTCCAATTATATAGTAAATATCTTATTTGTGTTTAGCACAAATATTTTTTTTCTTACTTTATTAGCACACACAGCATTTGTATTTCTACACACATGGGTCAGAACATGCATTGACTATAGCATTTGGTGGGAAATGACTGTTTGAAAGCAGGAACATATTTAAGCCAGACAACATTTAACCTGCTTGAATTATCACAGCTCAGCACAGCTCCCTTGGCACATCTGATACATGTAAGTTTTATTTTATAATTGTTCTAACTAAATTTGAGTTAGCTTATCTTAGCTTAGTTTACCTTAGCTAACGATTTGGTTAAGTCGTAGCTCAGCTATCTTAGACAAATCAAAAAATTAACACAGTATGCATGTGTATGTATACTGATGTAAAATTCTATTGTAGCTAGCTAACTAACTATTTGGCCAAATGATTAGCTAAGCTACACTATATCACCAAAAGTATTTACTCACCAATCCAAATAATTGAATTCAGGTGTTCCAATCACCTCTATGGCCACAGGTGTATAAATTCAAGCACCTAGGCATGCAGATTGCTCCTACAAACATTTGTGAAAGAATGGGTCACTTTCAGGAGTTCAGTGAATTCTAGCGTGGTACCATGATAGGCTGTCACCTGTGCAACAAGTCTAGTAATGAAGTTTCCTCACTACTTAATATTCCACAGTCAACTGTCAGTGGTATTATAACAAAGTGGAAGCAATTGGGAATGACAGCAACTCAGCCATGAAGTGGAAGGCCACATAAAATGACAAAGCAGGGTTAGCGGATGCTTCGGTGCATAGTGCACAGAGGTCAGCAACTTTCAGCAGAGTCCATCGATACAGACCTCCAAACTTCTTGTGGCCTTCAGATTAGCTCAAGAACCGTGTGTAGAGAATGGAATAGGTTTCATGGAATGGGTTTCCATGGCTGAGCAGCTGCATCCAAGCCATAAATCACCAAGTGTAATGCAAAGTGTCGGATGCAGTGGTGTAAGGCACAATGCCACTGAACTCTAGAGCAGCTGTGACATGTTCTCTGGAGTAACAAATCACGCTTCTCCATCTGGCAATCTAATGAGTCTGGGTTTGACAGTTGACAGAAGAATGGTACCTGTCGGACTGCGTTGTTCTGGGTGTAAAGTTTGGTGAAGGGGGGTTATGCTGTGGGGTTGATTTTCAGGAGCTGGGCTTGGCCTCTTAGTTCCAGTGAAAGGAACTCTGAATGCTTCAGCATACCAATAGATTTTGGACTACTATTCCCCCAACTTTGTGGGAACAGTTTGGGAATGGCCCCTTCCTGTTCCAACATGACTGCACACCAGTGCACAAAGCAAGGTCCAGAAAGACATGGATGAGTGAGTCTGGAGTTGAACTTCACTGGCCTTCACAGAGTCCTGACCTCAACTCTTTGGGATAAATTAGAGTAGAGACTGCAAGCCATGCCTTCTCGTTCAACATCAGTGTCTGACCTCATAAATGCACTTCTGGAAGAATCGTCAAAAATTCCCATTGACTTACTCCTAAACCTTGTGGACAGCTTGCCCAAAAGAGTTGAAGCTGTAATAGCTGCAAAGGGTGGACTGATGTCATTTTAAACCCTATGGATTAAGAATGGGATGTCACTTAAGTTCATATGCATGTGAAGATGAGCGAATACTTTTGGCAACGTAGTGTATCTTAGACAAGTCACTAAATTAAAGCTGTATGTATGTGTATATTGATATGAATCAGAAAATACTATTGTGCTTTTGATTTTCTTTGTCTAGATGTTCACAAATTTTTTGCTGAAAGGGTTTTACAAATGCTGCAGGAGGGAATTTTTCCTGATTCTAAGTCAGAAATATCTGATGATGACAGTGACCCAAAATATCTGCCCCAGGGTAAAGCTGGGGTTTTGGGTGTCTGTGGATCCAGTTCTCCTACATGAAAACACTTCTAACACTGAAAACTCATCTGATAAGACCTCTGAAGAGAATTATTTAAAACAATTATTATTATATTATTAAGTCAATTAATTGTAAATCACACTTGGATGAATGGGTCATTTTTATCCATGTGTGAAAAGATAATGAAGTAATCCAAAACTTATATTTTAAAATCAAGTCTGAAAAGAAAAATGGAAATAATGATGTGTGTTAACCAAAAACATGATATTTAAAGAATACTTGGAATATTCATCATTCATTCATTCATCTTCTTCCGCTTGTTCCTGACATAATAAATTGATTTCAAAAGATAAAGCAAAGAAACACCTCTTTTGTCCTCCACCTTTGCATCCACAGTGAGTTTTTCTCCATATTTCAGATGGTAAGTGCGTGGTTCTGTACGCTAATCGGGCCGACATTAGAGTGATCAGCTGATCCCTGGAGTAAACAAAGCGGCGTGTAGTTGCTGTGCTGTGGTCCCAACTCTCCATTCCACAGCTATAAAAAATACAAAAACTCTCTCAACCCACACTTTGAGAGGGCAGCTACATAGGAATAATACAATAATAAATACAAGAAAAAAAGTTAAAGAAAGTAAGAAAAAAAAGTTTAAAGTACGGAAAGGGCAGCAGCAACTAAAAAGTTTACGCGCCTGTTAACACATGCTCATTTCAGGGCTGCGCAGGCTTCACAGCCGACCGGAAGTGCTCGCAGGCGGTGTAGATACTGTAAACAAAGGCAAGGGAAACTCGGAGGGATACGAGCTAAGCTAAAGCTAACACCGCAAAGGCTTTCTTTACCCAGCATTTTCCTATCTAATGTGCAGTCCTTGGTGAACAAAATGGATGAGTTACGACTTTGGATCACCCACAACAGGAGACTTATGGACAGTAATGTCATGATATTCATGTAAATATGGCTTTGATGACACTGCAGAATACCAGACAATGCTATTGAGCTAGCCGGGCAGCATAATTCTCCAGGCAGACAGAACAGCAGGTGACTCTGGTAAGAAAAAAGGCATAAGATTGTGCATTTATGTCAACAAGGCTTGGTGTACAAACTCTGTCATTGTTGAAAGACACTGCTCTACTAACCTAGAGTTTCTCATGGTTAAGTTTAGACCTTTCTATCTGCCGAAGGAGTTTACTTCTACAATGATAACAGCTGCATATATACCCGGGTGCTAATGCTAAGCTTGCTATGACTGAACTTCATGCAGCCATTAGACAACAAACTGCACACCCAGAGGCTGCATTCATTGTGGCGGGTGACTTTAACCACTCCAACCTCAAGTCAGTGCTTCCCAAATTCAACCAACATGTCTCCTGCCACACCAGAGAGGACCAAACCTTGCACCATGTTGATACCAACATCACTGGAGCCTACATGGCAACCTTCCCCTTCCCCACCTGGGACAGTCTGATCATCTTTCTTTGTTTCTCACCCCCAAGTTCACACTACTCGTCAACTATGTGAAGCCGTCTGTGAAGACCATCAAGGGATTGCCAGCAGTGGTAGACACTATACTCCAAAACAGGTTTAAAGATACAGATTGGAGTATGTTTGCTTCTCAGGCTACCTGTGGCTCTCATACAGACACTGACTTGTACACTTTCTCAGTATTGGAACATATCAACACCATAATTTATAGTGTTACAACGGAGAGACAGATCATCACATACCCTAATATGAAGCCATGGATGAATGGGCATGTGCGGGTTCTGCTGAAGGCATGCGACAAAGTCTTCAGATCAGGTGATGCACAGGCCTACAGTGCATCCAGGGTGGACCTGAAAAGGGGCAAGGCCAAGCATGACCACAAGCTGAAGGTGGAGGAACACTTTGTTAATTCTGACCCCCGAGGCATGTGGGAGGGCATTCAGGCCATCACCGATTACAATCCCAGCAACTCCACACCAACTATTATGAATGTGTCCTTCCTCAACAAGTTAAATGATTTCTATGCTCTTTTCGACAAGGACAACAAGGACAAGGCCGTAAAGACCAAGCGCTTGGATAACCACCAGACCCTTACACTCTCCTCCATAGATGTCTATAATGCACTGAGCCGAATCAACACACGTAAGGCTGCTGGCCCTGATGGCATTCCTGGACATGTGCTCAGACCTTGTGCTGAGCAGCTTATAAGGGTCTTCACAGACATATTCCACCTGTCTCTCACCCAAGCAACAGTACCAGCATGCTTCAAGACTGCTGCTACAGTACCTGTGCCAAAACACTTCTCTCTGACGACTAACACCCTACTGCACTAACACCCAACTTTCTCTTCCCATCCACACTACACTATGGCTGCACCATTCATATCAGTCAGTGTACATGTACACCATTCATATCATTACATGTACATGCCTACACTGTTATATTCATCACAGTGCTTTTCTCTCACTACTGTATATACATTCATAGCACATCTGTATATCTGTGTGTATATATATATATATATATATATATATATATATATTTATATATATATATATATATATATATATATATATACACACACACATGCATATACATATAGCACATCTGTATATCTTTACATACATACCTCTGTATATTTGTCCATATCATGTGTATATATTCGCTGTTTTGTATAGTACTGTAGAACATCTGCAAATCTACCACACTTCATCATTATATTGCTATCTGTAAATTAATTTTTTTTCACCTTTTACACTGCCCTTATCTGTGCATAACTGCTCACATAACGTATTTGTACATATTTTGTATATGACTAATTCCAACTTTTTCACTGCCCTTTTCTACATAGCTGCTCCTTACTGTAGATACTATATATACTATATATATTGCACTTGCTGCTCTCTGCACTTCTGATTAGATGCTAAACTATATTTCGTTACTCTGTATTTATACATGTGTAATGACAGTAAAGTTGAATCTAATCTAATCTAATCTAATCACTGCCAGTTGAAGTGAATAACATTATTGATGCTGTTACAGCAGTACCTGCCAAGGAGTGAGATATATTATACAGGAAGTGAAGAGTCAGTTGTGGAGGTTAATGTGTTGGAAGAAGAAAAAATGAGCAAGTGTGACGACCTGAGTGACTTTGCAAAGGGCTATATTGTGATGATAAACAAGTGGATCGACTGATCTTTAAAACAGCTGTTTTTTTGGGGTGTGTCCTGGTATACAGGGGTATCAGAATCAGAATTAGAATACTTTATATAATATAAAATAAAAAGTCTAAAATAGACTTAGAATTTACTAATATGTATATAAACAGATACAGAATGAATTGTGTCAGTGAGTAATATGTACAGTGTTATCAATATGATAAACAGTAGAATGTAAATGTAAGCATTTCACTACATATTGTACTGTGTATAATTTGTATGTGACAAATACATTTGAATTTGAAATTTGAATTTAAATGTGAGGCAAAATGCAAATGTATAACAGTGGATGTTGTTGCTATATGGAAAAGTTGTACAGTTTCATTTGCACAGGTAGGAATGATTTCCTGTTCAGTGGTACATTTAGGTGGTATCAGTCTCTCAATGAACATGCTCCTGTGACTGATCAGCAGATTGTGAAGTGGGTGGGAGGTGTTGTCCAGTATTGTCCTTATCTTGGACTCAGTCTGTTGGCATCTGCAACCCTCAGCATGCTGCCCCAGCATGCAACAGAATAAAGGATCGCACTTTCCACAACACATAGAACATCCAGTTAAGTGCCTACCAAAGGTGTTAAAAGAAGAAGTGAAAAAGGATCATAGGAAAATAAGACTAATTGATGTGTGTGGGAGTGAAGGCGAGTACGTCTGTTCTGATCCCACAGAAGACACTGACCAGTCAGGTGGTGTTAATGTTATGGTTGATCGATGGACAGTATGCTATAAATATAAAGCTACATCTCTGATTGGATGCCAGTAGCAGGACAGTAATTACTTTAACCAGTACTGCAATATGGCTTTAATCCCCCATGAAAGATTTTCGAAATGTGATTCCTACACATGTATAAGCATAAGTCATGAGCTACAACTTATCATCTACACGTCTTCATGTAAGCCCATGGCTAGACAGCTCACAAGGGTCAAGGATGGGGTTTAAGAAATGGAGGGTTTGATAGCTGTTACTTATATAAATAAGAATTTATATTTATATTGCTATAGGAGAAACTGTTCTCTCCCTCTCTTAGTTTCCACAGATGCCTATGAGATGGCAGACCTGCCTGGTTTATCCTAATGCTCTTCCCCTTCATCATAGAATTGCTGCTGCTGCTGAGGACAGTCCCACATGGTGAACCTTAAGTTTGCGCTGAGATTGCTGTGGATGGTACCAAACGATGTCATGACTCATAAATCTAATGACTCATAGTTGTACTCTCCAGTGTCACTAAGAACAGCATGAGTTCTTTTTATATTCTGGCTCCTATTAAGGTTTCCTGGTCATGTGATCTAAGTAAGTTTTTCCTTGCTACTAATGTCGCTCTATAATGACATCTTTTTCAGTTCTTTTCTCCTTTTTCTATGTTTACCTTCGTAAAGTTTGTCAATGATTGTACCTTATTATTAAGCAATCATTGAATGAGGCCACGTATGATATATGATTATTGATTCAAGAGATTTTCTTGTTTTTGATTGGTGTAAAGCCATCAAATAACTCTTGATATTGCATCATTTCCATCAGTTAATTGGAAAAGTTTTTGCATGACTAGCACGTGCCAATGTTCCCCCTTATATATATCATACAAAAGTTTGCAGTAAAGATTATACACCACCACTTTTGTCTAAAAGGGCTCCTAATAAAAAGAAGTAAAAAATTACTTCTCTATAATTTTGTGGTGAAAATGTATTGAACAATGCTATTGTAGGCAATGAGAACACAAAAAAAAATATTCTGACAAGTATAGTGACGTAAAATGATGGCTAATAAACAAAAACACTAAAAAAAAGTTCAATTTTCAAAAAAAATGTTCAATTTTCAAAAAAACTGAAAGGTGTCACAATTCTTTTTTTTACTTTGCATAGCATGGATGAACCATATGGAATGGTTTAGTGAGTGAAGAAATAATAACAAAAAAAAGTAAACACTATGCCTGAAAGGTTTTTTTTTTTTAAAGACTGTTATTTTTGTTATTACTATATATTGTTGTTTGTTTACTTATTCTCATCAATGTGATTCAATATTACATGAAATAAATACTTGAATAGTACTCGGTTTTTGATTTATCTTCATTTTGTTAAGTTATATAACTGTACTGCCATTTTTAATTTCCTCACTCTTTTAACTTTTCCATATGGTGTGAAGTTCATTCATGCTATGCAAAAGTAAAAAAAAAATTGCAACACTTTTAAATTTTTTGGAAAAACTGGTGTTTTCTGTGTTTTGGTTTATTAGACATAATTTTGCCTCAATATACTTATCTGAATGACTTTTTTGGTTCTCGTTGCCTATTCAATTCAATTCAATTCAGTTTTATTTGTATAGCGCTTTTTACAATTGACATTGTCACAAAGCAGCTTTACATA
>JAOUQZ010045667.1:0-10163 GCA_028564935.1 Neosilurus hyrtlii | reverse complement strand
TACATGAATTCAGTTCATTCTTAATAAAATTACTCTCCAGCCTAGGGCTAGCTGGGAATTTTATATTATCTATCTATTTTTCTATCTATCTATCTATTTATTTATTTATTTAGTCTTATTCATTGAACCAGGGGAAAAAAGGCAGCAGTGTTCTATAACAATGAACTCTTTGAACTGTTAAAACTACAGAAAAAAAATAATAAATCCATTACGCTCACTCACTCACTCACTCACACAGAGACCCACAGAGACATGACTCCCTGCTTTCATTTGAACGCCTGAAGAACGTAGCGTGTATGAATTCAGAAGCTTTATCCAGACATGCGAGCACTGATGCCAGCTCCGTGGGTGCTCTGGAGCTTGAATTTTCCCAATATTTCAGAAAGAAATATCTAATATTCAATCCAAGTTTTAAAAAAAGAATGCCTGTCGGGGAATAAAGCCAGTTGGAAGTGTCCCAAATACATACTAGTGTACTAAAAATGGTTGCTTCCTCATGTTTGTCCTTTCCCCTGTCGCCATAGGCTTGCTTATTACTGATGTATAGGGTTTATAAAGAAATCATAAGTTTAAATTCTTTACCAGATTTGTTTTACTATGTAAAGCTGCTTTGCGAAAATATCACTTGTAAAAATCTCTAAAATAAAACTGAATTGAATTGAATTAAATAGTGTAATAGCATTTATGCTAAGAGGTAACCTGTGGCAGGGTAGAATTTTTCCTTAATACATTTTTAATTACCACCAACCAGGGAGGCGTAAGCATGCACATGCCCTCCCCCATGATTCTGCCACCAACATCTTTAACCTTGACCATATGAATGCAGATGCGGGCGGCCTAACACACATAAAGGAAATGCGATATCAGCCCCCTTTTACGAGTAACCTTACAGACACCCATGATTGGCTGGTGATCGCTGTGACTGACAGGGAGGTGAGCATATACTATCCCTCCTTCCCATGAGAGCTCACAGGCCGTAAAGGCCTTTGCACAGTGTTGGCTGAGATAATCGCCATCCTCCCCACGACCCAAATAAGACTAAGTGGTTCGACAAATGATGAGAAAGAGTGCGTGAGACGTAATTATGCATAGGTACCAGGAAACCACCAGGAAACGTACCTTTAAATAGGAGAAACACTGTGCTATCGGTTCTGTTTTTTTTGGTTTCGTCTGTTGATCTGACTTTCAGTTCAAGTCTTAGTCTCTCTTCATAATTTATACAGAATGACATTCACGGAATTAGTAGTGGCGGCACAGTGGCATAATGTTTTAAGGGATGTCTGCCTTACAGCAAGAAGGTCCGGAGTTTGGCGAGGACATTTCCATGGCAGTTTGCATGTTCTTCCTGTACTTGTGTGGGTTTCCTCTGGATACTCCAGTTTCATTTACAAGTTCACAGTTTCAAGTACATTAGGCAAATTAGCAGTTCCAAATTGCCCCTAGATGTGAGTGTGAATGGTTGTATGTGTGTGTTGACCCTGGGATGGTGTGGCGAGCTGTTCAAGGTGTACCCTGCCCTCGTCCCGCTTAACACTTACTCCTACTAGGGTCGCAGGGAGGCTGGATCCTCTCTCAGCCGACTCTGCGTGAAGGTGGAGTACACCCTGAATAGCTCGCCAGACCATCATAGGGCCAACACACACAACCATTCATACTTCCACTCACATCTAGGAGCCGTTTGATGCAAATCCAGCCTTCTGTGCATGTCTTTGGAATGTGGGAGAAAACCGGAGTGCTTCGAGGAAACCCATGGATCCATGAGGAGAACATGCAAACTCCACAGAAGAAAACTCTTTCCAAGCCCATTACTCAAACCCAAAACCTTGCTGTGAGATGGACATGCTAACTACTGAGCCACCATAGCTAACGGTTAGCGATTAGCAATATCTCTGGTATTATTTTATTTTTTAACAGGAAGGTTTACCATCCAACAATTTACTGAGAATATGAGAAGGAAACGTGAGTCATCTACTAAAATTCCATTTGTGTTTTCTGTTCAAACAAACATGCTAGCGATGTTTTTCTGTGTTTATATCAGGTGCCTTGCTGGGGAGGGAGTTGGGGGGGGGGGGGGTTGGGATGAGTCACATACTTTGAGCAAATAAGGCCACAAGTGATTACCGTGAGGTTGATCTGTCAGCTCCACCTGGAAGACACGTCATGATCAACCCTTCACGAGCTACAGAAGGGTAGCAATGGCTAATTTAGTTTAAATGGCTGTGCAATTCTTGTCTAGTCTTGTTAATGTATTTTTTTTCTGACTCAGCATCTTCTGACTCACATGAATTGAATAGAATACTCCATCTAAATAGAGTTTACGATCTGCTTGAACTACCTGACCTCATTTAACTACTTATATCACACAAATTCTCACAGGGCCACATAAATGCAATGGGTTAAAATTAGAACTGCAAAATCATATGACCCCATCATTCCGTCCTGAGTGTGCTAAGTGTCGCAGATGTGTGTTGGGTTGTTCCGAACTGGCAATGGGCTCATATCAAAGTATGAACAGCATGAGTGTGTGTGTGTGTGCGTGTGTGTGTGTGTGTGTCAGAGAAAGTGTGTATGAGAAAGCTGTTAATATAGTGTTACCTCTAACTTGCACATTTATTTTGGAGCATTACACCACTCTGAAATTCTTGGAGATTAATGACAGTATCAAAAAAGAATTATTTAATTAGGAAAGACAAGCGTACGCCTGTTCCTGTACGCGCCTGTGTGTGTGTCTGTGTGTGCGTATGAAAGAGGGACAGAGAGAAAGAGAGAAAGAGAACAAGCGAGATTGCCAAAACACAAAACGAGCCTGTGTGAGAGCACTAGTGTGTCTAAGCTCTATTTTATTTGCTTCACTTATTTTCCAAACCACAAGCTGTTTTCCGAATTTTGTTCCAATGGCGCATGGCTGCAAGCTGTGGGTGAGAAGCTCTGATCTGTGCCATGGCATTCCTGTCAGGCCCCATTGATAGCCAAATTATTCAGGTTTTTCTCCTCTCACAGGAGCTGATACGTTGGTTTAACTCAAAGCAAGCAATCACCTGAGCAAACTAGCCGGATAAAAATAAACAGAGAGCTAACAATAGCTTACAATACCTGCCCAGGAAAAATAACCTATACTTTCTAATAAACCTGTCTGTATTCCGAAAGCTCAGCAGTCTGAGCAGACAGTCACTGGGGCCAGGTTTAATCGTTTCAATAGTTTATAGCACACTAGAAAGGTTTTCCTCTCTTATTTCCCCCCAGGTTGGATACCTGCCCTTTCCTACTCTGACAGGAAGAGGAAGCTTGGTACCTTAACCTTGCAAATGTTGGCACCACCAAGCTGCTAAAGTTGTGTCCTTAAAGAAGACTCATATCCATCAACTGTTCAGTTGTATCCTGTCTCGACTGCCAGTTGCTTTATGTGAGAGTATTAGGGTGGTACGGTGGTGTAGCGGTTAGCACGTCCACATCACAGCAAGTAGGTCCCAGGCTCGGCGAGGGTGTTTCTGTGTGGAGTACGCCTGTGCTCCCTTTGCATGCTTGTGTTTCCTCTGGGTTTTTTGGTTTCCTTCCACATTCACTCACTTGCCGAACCGCTTAAACCTATGAGGGCTGCAGGAAGCCTGGATCCGACTCTGGGCGAAGACACCCTGGGCAGCTTGCCAAACTGTCACAGGGCCAACACACACACATATGCAAGCAATTTGAAACAGCCAATTAGCCTATTGTATATGTCTTAGGACTGTGGGAGGAAACACCCGAGCCCGTGACCCGAAACCAGGACCTTCTTGCTAACCACTTTACCACACTGCCACCCCATTAGGCTAACTGGCTCTTCCAAATTGCCTGTACGTGTGAGTGTAAATGGTTGTGTGTGTGTCAGTCCTGAGATGGATTAGCAAGCTGTTTATGTCGCTTCCTTCCAGAGTTGGCTCAGACAGGCTCCAGCCAAATGTATGGCAGAATGAATAGTTCGGATTGAAAAGCACTCAAATTTCAAGACAACCATCAGAAATCCTTGCCATAAGCAACAAATAACACATGTTTCAATGCTACTAGCTTTAGATTTAGTGGTTTGTATTCAGCACCAATGTTAATCACACTAGCTCTGAAAAAAAACCCATATTTTCTTTAATGAAGGCATTTTATGTAATATGGAATATTACAAAATATACAGGCAAAATGTGCAGCTTCTCAGTGCTCAGTTCATATGGTAGAAATCAATCAAGTATGTTAATACAACACAGAAACATACAGCTGCACATATTTAGATAAAGTACAAACCAGGGAGTGATTTCTGTCTATGGTGTAATCCATGCTCTCCATGTGGTTTATGTGATACAATAAAATATCTTCCCCTACAATTTGGCTATCCACCACTATGATGCAGTTGTAATCCTTCAAAATTTATTTTCACCTCCAAGCTGCATCATTACGAGGTAAACTCCGAAACCTCACCCTACAGATTACTGCATTGTTACTGGAACAAGTATGTTTGTATAAAGCATATCAATTATTTTTTATTTATTTCATTTAGACTGTCATTTTAAGGGTGGCACGGTTGCTTAGTGGTTAGCACATCCACCTTACAGCAACAAGGTCCTGGGTTCGGATGCCATGCTTGAGTGTTTCTGTGTGGAGTTTGCATTTTCTCCTCGTGCTTGTGTGGGTTTCCTCTGGGTACCCCGGTTTCCTCCCACAGTCCAAAAACATGTACATGATTGGATGTTCCAAATTGCCCGTAGGTATCAGTGAATGGTTGTGTATTTGTTGGCCCTTTGATGGATTCACAGTGTACCCTGCTTTCGCCCAGTGTCGGCTGAGATAGGCTCTAGCCTCCCTTTGACTTTAATATGAGTATTTAGTGAGTGAGTGAATGTCCCTTTAAGACGTTGTCAGCTCAGAAAGCACTGAATCAAATAGGACAAAAAAAAAGGATTTCTGGTATGCTATTTTAAATTCAGGGCAAGAACGATGTAGAATTAAAATGAATTTCTGTAGATTAATGTATTAGTCTCTGAAATATACTGAAGTGAAGGACACCACTTTTCCAAACAACATTCCCTCAGCCTTCACCTTGGTGCTCACATGGGTGCTCAGGTGGGTTGAAATCGGAGACATCAATATATTGATTTGCGGGAAGGCTGGAGCCTATCTCAGCCAACACTGGGGGAAGGCAGGGTACACAATGAAGAACTAGCCAGTCCATCACAGGGTCAATACATACCCAATCTTTCACCCAAACCTAGGGGCAATTTGAAACATTCAGTCATTTAGCCTAACATGCATGTCTTTGGACTGTGGGAGGAAACCTGAGTACCAGGAGGAAACCCATGTAAGCATAGGAAGAATATACAAACTTCAAACAGAAACACCTGAACCCATAACTCAAACCCAGGACCGTCTTGTCATGCTAACCACTACACCACCGTGTTGCTCAGAACTAAACCATGTTAGCTCCCAAACAGCATAACTGAGCCACCGTGCTATTTCTTACTATTCATTAGGCTACCCATGTGACATATTGTTCATAAAATACAGAATAACATGTGACAAAACATATAGGGCAGAGGTGGCTTAGAAATTAAGGCTTTGGGTTAGTAATCCAAAGGTCGGGAGCTCAAGCCCCAGTACAATCAAACTGCCACTTTTAGGCCATTGAGCAAGGCCCTTACCTCTCAACTGCTCAGTTGTATAAATATGATAAATGTAAGTCAAGGTAAAGATATCTGCCTTGTAAATGTGAGGTAAAGTAAATGTGAGTGTAAAAGAGCATGAGTGTAGGCGGACATGACAAACAAATACGTCATGGCAACTTTACACCTTTCTCTGAAAATGCTACGGCAATCTTTACAACATTGTGCTAATAACGTGCTATAAATCAGGCTGATATATAACACTGTGTTAGCACTTTGATGTGATTGTTTGCCTCTGCAGGGTTAAATATGTGGATGATGTCTCAAAGTACAGTAAGATACCAAAAAATAGTAAAATATATAGATAAAGCTGTAGCTTTCGTGCCATGGTTACTTGTGGGGGTTTCTGTCGGCAAGATGGAAAAGCTCTTTCTACACAGGTGGAAATATATACAAGTAGTTATTATTTGTCCCAAATTTAGTCCTTGTGGCTTCCCACCTGTCTAACAGTTTTAGTAGTTATTCATTCATTCATTTTCTGAACCACTTATTCCTCCGGGTTTTAGTAGTTATTAATACACCAAATTATAGCTAGAATTCTATAGATACTAGCCACAGGTTTAGCACAATATTTACCCTAAAAATAAGGAGTTTTAAAGTGACACTGGCCACAGATTTACATAGCATAACGGTCAGCCTAACATAATCTAGCTTCCTACAAGTATTAACTACCAGTTTAGCACAAAAACTGACCTAAAATTAGCTATTTTTTAAGCGCCATTAGCCACAGATGAACACAGCATGACAGTTAGCATAATATCAGCTTGTTTTAGAGTGACATTGTCTACTAGTTTACAAAGAATAAGCATTAGCCTAATATGAGTTAGTTCAAAGCGATGACATCTGCTAGTTTCTACAGCATAACAGTTAGCATGATATTAGCTGATTTGTAAGTGAAATTAGTGGCATATTTACCCACCATGGCAGTTAGCATAATATTATCTGGTTTTAAAGTGACATTATCTACTAGCTTACAAAGCATAACCATTAAAATAGTATTAGCTAGTTTTATAGTCATGTCCACTAGTTTACACAGCATAACAGTTAGCATAATATTCGTAAATTTTCTAGTGACACTGGCCAAAGGTTTACAAATAGGTAGCCTAATATTAGCTAATTTTTAAGATAACTGGCTACCAAGAATGATAATTAATCTAATGTAAGTTTTTTGCTCAACTACTTTTATTTTATTTGATGTAATTGTTATCCTCTCTACACATGTCAAACATGGCTATTTGTTTACACAATATATTATGTTAATGCTTTCTAGCCCACTGGCTTTTGGTATATTTACTTTGCCTTTGCAAACTTGGCTAGCTACTAAAGTTAGAGCTGATATTGAACAGGTAGCAGTTGTTCTCGGGCTAGCAAACTAATTCTGTTTTCTGTTCTGTTAGACATTAAAACTTTTCTATGTCTTTATCAAAATTATTCTTAAATTCTCAGTTTTTAAAGTACTAGAAAATTCTTATAAGGTACAGCAAGCATCAAAACGGACCATCTAGGATAATTTTAACATCACATGGGAGTCAAATATTCTAAATGCAAAGCTATATTATGTTTTTAGGCGTATGATCCTTATCTTGTTGTATCAGTAAAGTTATTTTTAAATCAAAATCAAGCAAACACAGCTGATATTTTTAGCGTTATAGGACTGGATTATAGAATATTCCTTCAGTTATAGGTCACAGGAAGTGGCACTGCAGTGTGGTTCAAAAATCACAGTTTGTACATGACATTCTCCAAACACTCTGTAAGGTAAATAAGAAGTACTCCCACATGTTTATCACTCAAACATAAGCCCTTATTTCCTGCACAAAACTAAAACAGGATTCAACACTCTTAGAAACAAAACCAACATCGGAACATTTCCTATCTGCCTCGGATTAAATGGAATAAACCTTCAAGGTGACAGCTGGTGAGATGGACACTAAATAATTACGATTATTTACAGGCAAATTTAGAATTGGAATCATATTTTCCATGCTGACAAATTGTTCAAGCATTTCCCTCCACACAGTAGACGACCTTAGAGATCTGACGCAGTATCTCAGGGGTTAAGGCTCTCTTCCAGTGACCACAAGGTACGGTAGTGTCAGTTATCATATGTCTGACTTGGATTGGAAAGTCATGTCAGGTCATGTCATTTTCTGAACCGCTTTATTCTTTATTAGGGTCACGGGGAGGCTGGAGCCTATCTCATCCAACTTTACTGATATTTTAATGAGACAGACACACCAGGATCTACACATTATTTTCCTATTTCTATACACTAAAAGCACATCGTTGTCTATGTGAATAGCACTGACTAGGAATTTAGAAGCCTGATTGCCAGTGACTTTTAGAAATGTTGCTACGTCTCTTTTTAAAACAATAATCTGAAAAGATTTCTATGTGGGTGTAGAACATTCTTTTAGAATATAGGCAATTCTGTACAGTGTACTGTATAATCCTACAGTTCAGGATAAAATATCACATTAATGTGTGTATATGCGGTACACTTACAGGTCTGGCGTGTCTTGGCTTTTTGGGAGCTCTTGCTGGACTCGCACCACACAGTGACGCAGTCCTCCAACAGCCGGAAGCCACGGTGTTTCTGCCAGCTTGGTGAGCGTACCTTTACCATCCTGGAGCCCTGCAGCATCGTACGCACATTTTTGTCATCCAGCAGTCCTGCAGACAGACCACACACACACACACACACTTTGAGAAAAAAATAAACCTTAAATCTTACAGTAAAAACATGTCAAATGATTCTCCTTTAACAAACAAAAATCTCCTTTACGTTCCAACATCTGTATGAGTTTTGCCAGAAAAAGCCGTCTGATTTGTTTTAGCAGGAACAACTGCCAAAGTTCCAATAATTTGAAAAGCCTGTGTTGAATAGTTTTCGATTTAAAGTGTAATAGAGGCCGTCACCTGCTATGAACAGCTTCAGGACAAATAAGGCCAACAAAAAAATAGGCAAAAAAAGTATATTAGATGAAAACGGTGCAGGACGATTGGTCCGCTTACTCGGGATTAAGAAACATTATCCTGAATGGATAACACTTGAATCCAAACAACGGACAGTCACAGTTTGGGCCACTTGAAACAGGCGGCATCATCATTATCATGCTTTAAGAAAAAAAAGCATAATAATTTTAGTTTGTTTTGTTTTGTTTTCCTGAGTAGTATACACTAAAACACCTTTACAGAGCACAGTGTACTTACAGTATAGTATTTCCATGAATTATGTACTAAACTCTGAAAGAACAAGCTAACAGATACCATTCGCCAATTAGACGCTGATAACACTGGAGGTGTGATAGAAAAGCAACTGATGCAAATCACTTTTCATTCTCAAATTTGTCATGCGGCATTGCATTTTGGTCACCTGATTCATGAACTCATAGCAAAAAATTTGAAACGTTTGAAATCGGCACAAATGGCGCTAAACGAGACTGACGAGGAGCGGTCTCAAACTCTTCTCAAACAGGCCGAACATGTCGTGAGAAGGTCGCAAAGTTTTGCTCTTTGTTCACAGGGAAAAGCGACAAGTTGGAGACTTCCACGCGTGATGTTTGAGACCTGCTGGCATCCGCCGTATTCCATGTATCTTGTCATCATTCGTATTTTATTCTTTTTTTATTCGCACTAATAACACGTGAATAAAAAGCGAATGGTTTGTGAACAAAAAGCGAACGAAACGTGACTGATTTACACCAAACATCTGCAAACCAATCGCAAATTACTCGCTAATCAGTCGCAAAGATTGTTGCACGACCTTGCAACTTTTGCGCAATATACACATATTTAAGCTGCAAAATATTTGTGATCACCCCCCCTTAGCTGAATGTGAATGTCTTTGGACTGTGGGAGGAAACTGGAACGCCTGGAGAAAATCCCATGCAAGCAAGTCCACACAGAAACACCATCACCGAGCCCGGGTCTCCTTCTTGCTGTGAGGCGGACAGGCTAACCTCGACATCACTGTGATCCAAGAAGAACCATGTAACTGTTGCGTCTCATCTCTCTTTAAACTCACTCGCTATAAGTTTTACTGAAGTCACATGTCTCCAGCACACCTGCTATGTGTAGTAAATTTTGTATAAAACTCTATGTCTGTCTGTCTGTCTCCTTTTCTCCATGTCTATGTCTCTCTGTCTCTGGTTCTGTCTTTCTCTTCCCTCTCTGACTTTCTATGGCTCTTTCTCTCTGTCTCTCTGTCTCTCTGTCTCTCTCTCTCTCTCTCTCTCTCTCTCTCTCTCTCTCTCTCTCTCTCCGTGCTGTCCTAGAAGTGACCCTGTATTTATGTGGTGCTGTGTCAGTAATTAGTGCTCTTTAAAACACTGACTCACACACTATTACTACAGTATTAACAGTTGGGTTTTGGCATAAACATTTCTAAATGTCACATTCTTGTAACCACACACAAACACACACACACACACACACACACACACACACACACACACACACACACACACACACACACACACACAC